>CAXKVY010003337.1:0-113734 GCA_964058915.1 Tetropium fuscum
GGGGATCGTGCGGGGAAAATATGAATAATATTGGATAGGATATTACCCGAAACATAGCCGATAATCGCAGGGGCTAAACCGTTACTATATTACCATGCGTGGTACTTCGAAAATAAACCTAATCGCTTTTGACACATGTAGAACTTTATTTATCCCTTAGACCAAAGGCGGTGTCGTGTGGCAAGAGACTGTGCAATCTGTGCATCAAGTTAGCAGGTCAACTTTTGCCAATCCGGTCTCGGTATAGTAACAATAATAATAATAATAATATTTTTTCCGAAATTGTTTATCTCCATTAATGAACAATAAAGCTCGATTTCACGGAATATCAGCAAGGCAATCGCATTTCTCGCTTTGGATTATTTTTAACTTGTTTTCTGTCTAAGAATTAAGAAATTAAGAACGGCAGTTCGATTTTTTTTATTTGATCATTGACAGAAAATTTTCTTCCGTAATTATTTATAGTTATATTTATTATATAATAATATATTTATAAACAATAAATCTCGAATCTATACCAAATCTCAGCAAGGCAATCAATTTTTTTCCTTGACAATTTTTTGATGCATTTTCTCTGAAAATTTGCCATTTGATTTATTTGATTTAATCGCGGAGAGATTTTTTTGTGAAATTGTTTATATCCATCAATAGACAATAGAGCTCGAATCCGTGGAACCTCAGCGAGGCAACTAAATTTTTCGTTTTGGAAATTATTTTTTCAACTCGTTTTCTGCCTATAAATTTGCTTCATTTATTCGTCGAAAATAAGATATTTTATTCTTGCATAACTGAATTTCTATACTCTAATTCTGATGTTTCAACGATGAAAAAAAAGAAACCATTTTTATTATTTTTCAGTGTATAAGCTTTGTCTATCGCGACCAGGAATATATAATAAATATAAAGATATTTGTTTTCCTATAAATCGAGTTATACAATATATATTTTGCTTTGAAAACAGAATAAATAAACGGCAAATTTTGGGCTAGGTACTTGGGCAGTTATTTTAAATATTTTTTCAAAAAACAAAAAGTGCAATTTTTTTTGTCATTCACTATCATACCTTCTATTTAATGCATCACAGTCAATACAAGATATTTCAAATAAATATAAATTGAGAATATTCTTCATATAATTAGAATTTTGCACTGGCCACTCGCTCACTGGCCTGTCTCTATACAAAATCGACACTTTTTTCCACACCTCACACTAAAACTATTGTGACACATCGATTGTCTCATTGAGGTAATCACAAAATACATTCATTAAAACGGCATTTTGTCACATAAAGTTAGTTTTGTTTAATGTAATATCAAATTCATCCACCTGGCGCACCCACCAGAATTGTTAAATATTTCCTCTCGCTGATCGCATACCTATATTTCCGAAAGGACTGTAGGTAATCGAAAGCAAACATTTTACCAGCATTCTCGTATAATGTAACAAGAGTTCGATAAGTAGTTCCTACCATTTCGCGAACTTTTTTAATAGCGGCACTGAGGAATTCATAACACTCGAACATTCATTTAATCGAATCAGATTTGTTGGGAAGTGACGGCCGAACAAGACATTTTTACATCCACTTAGCGCTTCCGCTCTGGTGGTTTGGTTCGTTCTCGCTCAATATCAATTAATGCTCCAGCATGAAATTGTTTTCATTGTCTGGATTAGGTATTGATGGCGCATCAGGACATGGCGTCGGCATTTGATGTGCTGCTTCTGCTCAAGGCCATATGTTTTTGCCACATTGTGATTGAATAAATTACAGCTTTTAATTACAATTACACGAAAACAATGGGATTCAGATAAATATTTATAATATTAACGCTAGGAACATAACATTGAAAAAATTATTACAAGCAAGGAATTTAATGGAGATGTTGCAGTTACCATCGTCTTGAATATTCTAAAAGTCCCCTGAAATGGCAGTTCATTTTCAGATTTATGTCTATAAATCCTTTACCGTTGCAGAAAGGAACAAAGTTTCAATTAAAAAATGTGGGCAATAATACTTTTTCTTTAAGTAGATCTTTTTGAAATATGAGGTGCAGAATTTTATTGAACTTTCATAAATATCAAATGTGTACAAAATAAACTGTAAAAGCTGGGTTTATTTTTAAATAAAAAAATTAAGGTATATTACCGTTACATAAGAAAAATACGAAACTACGTTGACAGTAGTTCGTCATTTTTACTGGAAGGAAATAAATCCCTTACAGTATAAACATGTGGCAGAATACTTTAACCCTGCTGATGCGCACTCACACTCACAATGTTTTGTGCATCCAGATTTGCAACCACAGGTTATGAGCTTCACTAAATTGGTAGAGAATGCATCTAAACTAAATATACATCTCATCTATTGACAAAAAAGAAATAAAAAACAAAACAAACAAAAAAACAGAGAAAATAGATGAAATTTATTAATATGTAAATCAGTAGTTAGTTAATATAGGAAAAAAATATCAGTATCAACGTTCCGTTGTATGATTGCCCCGTTTTTATTTTTACTCCATGGTCAGATTAACTGCTTTTTTGTAATTAAGCAACTGAATGGTAAAAAAATGATGTAGCTAATGGCAGTAATTCTCGGAAGCCAAGACACTTTAAAAAAAAAATAGAAATATGTTGACAAATTTAATAAAGTAATTAGGAGGTCTAATAAGTCGGTGTCCTGGCCAACAACAAAACTCGAAAACCATCCCTTGCTTGCAGTAGCTGCTGCTATGATCGACATCGACACATCAAGATTATCTTGCAGCAACTCATAATATATTACCTGATGGCGACATTGATAATGAAGAACTAGAACTAATGAAGATAATGTCGTAACGTATTATCGTATTTTTTTTCCATTTGTTATCAGCTTCATAATTAGAGTATATTTTTTTCTGCAACGGTAATGCACCTAAATATATGTTTTTTGTCTTATTTAGAATCTATCCTCAGAAGCACAGACATATTGGAAAAATGTCGTTTCCAGATATTGTCAGAATATTGTAAACGATAGATGTTGCTGCGATTGAGACAACATGTGTAAATGAGCGTTTGTGTATTGTCGTACTCTTCATTTCTTATATCACCTTTTTTTTTGTAAAGTCAAAAGCCGCCGAGATATGCAGTAAAAACGCGTCTTGATGGGGCACCACTTGATAGATTGTGCAAAAAAAAAATTTTAATTTGTGTTGTCTGTTTTCTAAACCCAGTTCCACTCCATTATAATGCTCTTAAAAACATATAAATATTGCTCTACCATATATTATATATATATATATATATATATATATATATATATATATATATATATATATATATATATATATATATATATATATATATATATATATATATATATATATATATATATATATATATATATATATATATATATATATATATATATATATATATATATATATATATATATATATATATATATATATATATATATATATATATATATATATATATATATATATATATATATATATATATATATATATATATATACACATATATATATATATATATATATATATATATATATATATATATATATATATATATATATATAGATATATATATATATATACATATATATATATATATATATATATATATATATATATATATATATATTTTGTGAAAAGTATTTATACTTTTCACAAAATAAATATGAATAGCAAAGAATTTCAAAGCTAATATATATATATATATATATATATATATATATATATATATATATATATATATCACGACTATCTGAAAATACATATTTTGTACAAAATTTTAATTTTTGAAAATTCAATAACATTCTGTACTTCATAATTCAGAAACCGTTTGATTTAGGGAAAATATGTTGGTACCTAATAAAAATTGTTTGTTTTTTTATACTATTGAGAATGTATCTACAAAAATCTGAAAATCAACCGCCATATTTCAATGTGACAGGCGTAGCACAGGGTTTAAGTATATTTATAATAAATATACTCAAGATGCAAAGATGGCAAATGGAACATCTTCATCAAATGTTGACAGTACCTACTATTTTTTTCGAATTCAAGACAATATATATACCTTTCGAGGTCTGCACTATATAGCTTTGTAACCCCTTGGTAACTGTAAATTGTTGCTTTGTAATTGCTCTGTCAATATAACAGATCCTATTAGATATTAAGGTATTGAGACTTTCTTATTATGATAATATTTGCATCAATTCAAAGCGCTATATCAGTAAAAGTAGACATGGGCAAAATTGGCAATATCTGTTAAATAAAAGCTAAATATAGAAAATATCAAGGTTATTACACGGACCTTCTCTATCTTGACTGTTATTTGTCGTAAAGTAGTAAGACTTGTTTCACTTAAAGATTTCTAAATATAACTTTTAACGAAGTGAACGAAGTTTTTGTTTTACAATTAAACTTTAAGAGCGTATCTTAACTGGTTATTTAATTAGTATCATAATTTGCATCTAATGGTAGACTACTACTTACTGAATGCGTTATATAAATCGCTCTATAAATCTATACAGCGCTAAGTGTCCTCGCTGACATCAACTCAGAGCCCTAGAACCAGGATTGGCTGATATAAATTAAGATAAAAATCATGATTTTAAATAAATACTCTTTAAATCAATGCCAAAGATAATTTCGAGAAGATTTATTTAACGAAAATAAATAAATTAGTCAGTCTTTTTCAATCACAAAAACAAGAAACAAAATTTCCTATAAATGCTGCAATGGAAAATAAAAAAATTTAAACTGAAACGGTTAATTTTAATTCGCATTACAATACTTCAACGAAAATACCAATTTTTAAGCGTTCCCAATATCCAGTCTCTTTCTTAAATCGGAATGTACTACCCCAAATTTACTGGAAAAACGTTTCACTAAGGCTGAAGAAGCAATTGCGTACAGATCGATACAGTTCTTTTCTTATAATGGTAGTTTTTAGATGGTGGAACATTTAAACAAATCATATCTTGGTTGTTTGCTCGTTTAGATATGAAATAAAAACGTGCAGACCTCCATCCGCCCTACTTTCTCCAATTCTAGATATATTATAGCACTATATCTCTAACTATTGGTTATTTTTGAGAATTATATTTGTTGCAGATTATTTAAATATATAATATATATATATATATATATATATATATATATATATATATATATATATATATATATATATATATATATATATATATATATATAAAATCAAACGAAATGTCTCACAATTTATATTTTATGTACCTACAAACAAAACAAATGCTTAATTAGTGTCTCCACTAGACAACACGTTATAATTAATTTGAAAATGGACGTATTTTCACAATCCGAGTTATAGAAAAGTAATCTGAGTTAGTTAATTAATTTAATGACCTGTGATTTGCATAAAAAATTATTCGTTTCTAATATTTTTGTTACATAAGTCCTTTTTTAAGAAATTAATTAAGTAGATGATACGAGTAATTTTTATTACGGAGGACAGATCATCGTCAAGTATAACTCATTTATTCATTAAGATGTGTCTTGGATTAATAGCATTTGTTATATTTAAGAGCCACACGTTCCAGTATCTACATAATAGTCTAATCAATGGAGGAAAAATAGACCGATTAAATCGTGTATTTCTGAATTTTTACATCGAGGGTAGTGTCTTGAAAACCTGCAATAAAGGTATTTTTTCCCAATGTTTTTATAATAATTTCGAAGAGCATTGCTTACCGAAAAAATATTCATGTATAAAATTAATCTACTTAAAATTCCCCAGAAAAGTCCTATCCATTTTTATCATGGGAATGTTTAGAACCAAGTTTTTTGCAATTATATCGAAAAGAAAATACAACGCTAAACGTAATTAACGAAAAGGAGCTACTACGTCCCTATGTTCCCTGGGTAAGTCTTCCTGATGATTAAACTTGATAAAATAGAAATTTATTTATTATAGCACCGCTGATTCATAGATGAAAAAGTACGTAGTGTAAGGAATAGGGAAATTTATAAAAAAATATATTGTGTGAACAGTAAATAAAAAATTAGAAGCAGTAGTAGCTACAACTTGTTGGTGGTTGCTTGTATGTTTATGTGCTTCGAGTAATAATCTTCGATGTTCGAGTCATAATAAAATAAAGCGGCCTCCCACCGCTTCCCCCTCCCACGTCCTAATATCACAAAGGCTGCCTGTCGCGTGAGCTCAGAACGCGCGAGTGGTCTATTTATTTTAAATATAAAAATAATACTATACAAATAAAACATAGCGTTGGAATAAAACGTGTACAAAAGAAAACAAGATTTCTAATTCCGCGCGATCAGTTCGCTGGTGCGAATCATTGCGATTTACCGACGGACTACGAAAAAACACGATATTAGGTATTTATACGTGATTTTAACAAATATTGCAAAAAGAGTGCATATATTTCAGGTAAGAGCGCAAAGATTTTAAATGGGATTTCAGAGATCCCTGGTAGGATTTCATGGATTGAGATTGCAGAGTTTTCAAAGATTCTAGAGATATTGCAAAAGATATTGTAATGAGATTGCAAAATTACATTAAGAGATTGCATGATTTTGGCTAGATTGCTAATATTTCAAAAGAATTATCAAAGATTATGACTGCAAAAAGATTTCAATCCAGAGTTCAGGGCAAACGTACGAAGATTTCATGAGCGGATCGCCCCTCGCTATAAACATGAAATGCTAGATTCCGGGTCACATTTTAATAATTTCATTTTGATTTCTGTTACGCATTTATGATACACTGTACAATTTTGAATTTACAATAAAAAAATCGAAATTATGAACAAGCTCCATTTGTACGAAAATACCATATTAAATCACAGCTTAAACCATTAGAAAATTTAACTGCTGTATTGCTTTTTCAAGTAAATTAAGGATACTTAAAATAATTTCAATGTTCCCATGACGCAGGAATATAAGAAATTAATAATGCTGGCATTTCCATATATTTAATAAAAAATGTTATTAGACAAAGCCTCTAAGCTTCACTGCATATTAATAATAAAGTATTGGCCTTGAAAGCATCCTTTTTTAAAAACAACCATTTATTACCACAAATGTGTAGCATTGAGTATATTATTTACAAGGGCATTCTGTTGGAAAATGTTCCCGTGTCAGATAAATGTAGAAGGAACATTTGCCTATCTGAAACTGAAAACCGACTTGCGTTCTTGTGAACGTGTACTAAAACTTATAAAAACAATGTCTCCCACTCAGGAGTCAAAAAAGCTAATGCCCTTGCCTACCGACCACGTAGCATGTCGATGACGCGCTTGGAATGACCGGTCACCTGGAGCCAGCAACTGCGACGTCCTTGACGGTGGCGTTGTCCTATGAGTGCTATTCTCCGATGACCTTCCAATTTTGCAGACCAACATCCTTTCCTTTATACAGGCGTTTCATCTCGCAGTCTTTGTTGCTAACCTGCAGCTACAACCAGTCGCGGTTGAATTTTATTGCCTCAAAAAATCCTGACTAGTTGTAAAAATCTGCCAGCAATATAATTTTATATCACAAGGATGAGTTATCCACCAAGATGAGGTAAAAATAAATTGCATGAAGAAATTGCTACGTTTCTATATTTATATTTCCAACAAGGACAACGTAATGCCCTCTATCAATCCTGGCGATGGCGATAAGGTAGCAAGAGTTAAATTTCAGGTTCTTCGGTACTTCTTTTAAATTATATAGTCTGCAGAATAAAGATAATAATATGCTCCCTTGTTGTGTACCTGTTTTAGTCGTTAATGAATTACATATCGCATAGCATTCATATATTCTTGATTTTCCTTTTATTCAGCACGACGCGACGTGACAAGAGTAATATTTGCGGAAAATGTGCCTCATTTAGATCAGAGATGATTTAGGTATTAGGCCAAATAGAAGGAAGATCCAGTGACGCGCCATCCGCACTTGCCGATACCTTTTATAAAAAGTAAGTATTACACGCCACTGACTGATTTTCAAAATAATAAGTAATTTCAAATGTCCGTGCATTGTTCTGCCAAAAAGCATTCCTACGTTTTTTTCAGGATATGCACCGTTACAGAGTAAACTGACATTTTATAACCTGCAAGCTGCTCATCCCTAATCTTAATTTTAGTAGAACTGTCGTACTTAAATTGAGCATTTCAACTCAACTACTTAATAAAGTAAACAGAAACTATATCATTAATGTAACAAAGATTATTTAAATATTGTTCAAAATGCATACCATTGGCCGCAATACATGCAGGCCTCACAACTTTTTCTAATGGCCCGTTTGATTTTTTGAACCAATTTTATTTTAAATCATGACAGGCGGCTCTAATCCGTTGTTGAAGCTGTTCGCGTGAGGTGACCACATTCATATACCTTGACTTTTATTATGCCCCAAATGGAAAAGTTAAAGGAGTGATATCAGGCGAACGAGATGGCCTCCACGACCAATCCATTTGTGAGGATAATACTCATTAAGCCAACTAACTACTGCCCTTCCTGAATGAGCGGGTGCTCCATACAACTGCAGCCAATAATCTGCACGTAGCTGTAATGCCAAATTTTCCAGAACAACGGGAAGGTCACGTTCTAGAAAATCTAAAAATCCATCGAAATTTAAACGTCGAGGCAAAAATAGTGGATCAACCAGTTCTCCATTAATAAAACCCAACCAAACATTCCTACTAAATTCATTTGGACATGATGACAGAAATAATTTAATTTTTTTTTCGATTTAAAAAAATTATCATTGTCAGGAATCAACATCACAGATAATATTCAATTAGCCAGGAATTTTGACGATCGATTATCGATAAATAAAATGTATCGATATTACCGAATTATCGATAATATCAAAGTTATCGATAATATCAAAGATATCGATACCTATTATCAGTTCATCCATACCACTAACGGCACTAACGCTCACCACAACACGGACAAACCGACATAGCCATCAGCTCTTTAGGTTGTCCGATTTCAGAAAGCCACAGAAACGTTGTTGGGGCTTGTGAACTATTTATTTACTACTTACCGTTTCTGCGCACAAATTCTAGGTACCTATGTAGAATCATGAAAGCCGAAAATCTTTCAGAAATGGTCGAATGGTTTTCAGCATCTTATGCAGTATGAACAAATCTAATATGTAAATACTGGTATCTAAGAAGTCCCATAAGTATTTTTTGGTAAGCTCAAGCTACGACTGAATGCGACCCTCCACGTGGCAAAGTATTATCGATACTATCATCAGATATCGATACAATGATAATATTTAATCTGCATTATTATCGATAATATCGATAAAGATCTAGGATTATGGATAATATAGATAAATGGATAATATTTTATCTGTATAATTATCGATAAATATTCCCAACCCTAGCCAGGAATATGCTTTAACACTTTTTAGATAAGGAATACTGTAACGAATTAAAAAAAAACTTCGAACTAACCCGAGCGTTTCAGCTGTTGATTACAATAGTTCTGCTAAAATTAAGATCAGGTATGACTTTATAACATGTCGGTTTACTCCGTAATGGTGCCTATTATGGAGAAAACGTAAGAATGCATTTTGGCAGAACAATTGTAATTACTTATTATTTTGAAGATCAGTCAGTAACGAAACACATACTTTTTATAATAGGTATCGGCAAGTGCAGAATGGACGCCACTGGCCCTTTCTGTATTAATACTACTGCACCGTAGCGTTCACCACACAAAATTTTAAAACAAAAGAGATATTAACCAAAAAATGAAGAATCAAAAAGGTACTTCACCATCCTGTATTTCGGAAACAATAGCAATACTTGTCATCAAGAATTTATTTGACAACAGCCTAATTGACTGTTTCACCAAATAATAACGCCTCAGTGAATTTATTTGAAAGGGGATATGTAAAATTTTAATGTCTTGTGCGCAAACTATCATTTAAGTAAACGAAAAAGTTACAGTTTGATGCCGTCTTTGCATATCAATTTTTAGAAATCTTGACGCTTTGATAAGATCTGGTCAAAAAAGTAATAGGGCTGGCCTTTTTACACCCTGGTAAGAATATCTCAGGGCTATAAAAACTGTCATATTATTAGTGCAAGTTGTCGACCAAATTTCATTCCTCTTAATAAATCCTTCCATTGGGCCTGATTATTTAGTGGTCTATTTTAGCTTAACATTGTACTGCTGTAGATAATAATCATATAAAACTTGCTGGTTGTACGTTTTGTATGAAACATATTTCAATTATTATCTAGTTTCATGTTAGCATAATACGAGTTAATCGGTCCTTTGTGTTTGTTCTGATTGTAAAATTAGGCTCACATATCACATATCTTTCCCCTTGAGGCACATTACGAAGTTCCCTTCTGAAAACATAATGTTAGAGCATGGCATATTCTAGCTAATGTGACGTAGATAGACCTATTATACTAAAAAAAATTAGTTACATCATCAACTGCCGAAATCGTCGTTGATAAAAGTAATAGAAGTCAAATTGCCAGAGTTGCTGAGGCAAGCCTCCAGTATTTTGAATTATGGACCCAAATTGAGTATCATATTACACACGTAAATGGCGCAAACGCTAAGCGCATAACCAATTAAACACATGATCCCTCTAGCGCGTGGTGATTCTTCCACAGCACTAGATTTTTTTTCCAAATATATAGAGTAACGTAATATTGCCGCGACTTAAATAATTTTTCACATTAGAATTTTAAGAAGCATCACATGCTTTTTTTAATGTCGATGTAGAGTTTCATACAAATTTTGGGGTACTTGCAAAACACAATGACCTTGAAATTCCTACATAATTTTCGCCTTCAGCGCAAGCTCACCCCGTATACACTACTTACTTCCTCCATGCCGTATGCTTTCTCTCTTCAATATACCACGAGTCGCCACTGATGTCCCGTGGAGGCCGTAGGTACACACTATCATAGTTTTACAAAATAAGATGGATACATCGAACACCCTGTAGAGTATTTGCATTTAATATGTGGGCTCGTTTGTTTGCTTACAGGCAAATAATATATTTTTTTTAAATAGTACCTTTTTCGCCAAAATCTGTAAAGTTCTAAGGATTTTACGGCGTTTGAATTATTACCATTTATCGAATGTCACCAGTGTCGAGGTGCTTTTTAGTATAAAAGTATTACAATGATTCTTATATCTCTATTCCCTGAACTTCAGAGAACATTTCCCAATTTAATGGAAATATACATCTACGGGTAAAAAAATCCCTTAATTCAAATACAAAACGGCATATCATATATTTCGTACTTCATTTTAATACGGCAACTATTATTTTGAATAGTTGCAGTATTAAAGCTGACTGTACTCTATGAATATAAAAGTACATACAATATTTAAATTCAAAAAATAAACTTCTAGAATTTCTATAAATACCTACTTCTTAAATATAACGTCGGGAATAAGTAAAATTATATATGATAAAGTAGTAACACATAGATATTATAATAAGCTACTGCCAGTTTGCTGACTAAAGTAATATTTTTATGTATACATTATCGATGAGTGTATTTGGCAAATCTCCATTTGCTATAGGCTATACTAACGTGTACACTGAATCTATCAGCTAGGAGCAACAACCGTGCCACAACGGACAGCCCGCGGGGCCAGTGTATCGGCCCACTGAACACGCTGCGGCACTTCACTCTCGCCTAGCATTTTAATTACAGAGGATACTATCTTCGTGTGTACCATACAACGTGGAAGGTATGCGGACGTGTCCGCACCACCAATGACTGGCTTTTACTAGCTTCACAGCGCGTACTTCTGTAAACCTGGCTCAAATATCATGATAAGACAATAATTGTACGCTACTAATGAAATGTGTTCCTTTAATAGATACTTTAGTCATGCAAAATAGTAGCCGAGTCATTCCTAAGACACATCGCCATTACGTGTGAATTTGATACAATTACTAGTATGTATATAAAGAATGCTTGCGTGTGCATGATATTAGGTATGACATACGTGCAGTTGCAGGACCTACGTGCAGTTGCAGAACTTACGTGCAGTAGCCTATGACCTACGTGCAGGAGCCTATGTCCTCGACGATTGCCTGGACCTTCGCACCAGTACCACCTACATGAGGTGTCGTATTCTTCTTCTTCTTCGTTAGAATGAGAAACATTTCTTACTCTATTCCGTCTTTAAAAAGTGACATGTGTACATGAATGAATATTTTTATAAAATTTGGAGGCCTTGATAGCAACCATTTAAAAAAATTCGGGATCTATATTTTTGACTATAAGGGAGATGTTATAATAGCCTATGAACGGTATCCGTTATTGGAAAATGCACTCAAAAATGTAAGCAAAATGTAAATCGAATACATAATTCAATAAACGTTTATATCTAGCAAGACGAAAGATAGTGTGCATTTGATATTCTCATACCTAAGTAGCACATTTTAGACAAACTGTTACTTGCTGATTGCAGAAAAAAATTGTGAGAGCAGTTTGTGTGGAGAAGGAATGCAACATAACTTAAGCGACTTCCAATTCAGAGACGGGAATCAAAATAAACGTGCTCATGCAGAAAACTTTTGACATATATTATGTATATATTTTAAAATCTTTAATTCGAATTTTTGCAGGAAACTAAGAACTTTCTATTAAATAATTATGAAGCGTATTAATAGTAGTGCTCGTGCGCCCGTAAGTGCTTTCTTCTATTTGCTGGAACATACTTCGTAGCTTTTTTGGCCATCTATTTTCCTCCATCCTTATTACGTGTCCATACCACAGAAGTTCTTTTCACAGATGTTCTTTTTACGCGCCTTCTAATTTCTTGTTTCGGTATACGCTCTAGCCTGGACACTCTACTTGCTCTCCTTATATAATCCATCTCTACTGTCTCCACTCTTTTCCTATTACTGTCCGATAGCTGCCAGTACTCTGATCCGTATGTCCATATGGGTTTTACGATTACTCTGTAGATTGTCATTTTGGTGTTTATTTTAAGGTGATTCGATCAAAGCAAAGAGTTGAACATTTGGACACATGTGTTCATATTCATACCCCATTTTTCATATTCTTCTAAAAGTTTTCTTAGGATGTAATCAATGTCTTATTCATAGTTTGCAATGATTACTTGATAGTCAGCAAAGAAGAGAGTTGTTAAGCAGTTATCCCCAATACCAATTCCCATTCCTGAAGCTTACTTCCTCCAATTTTCCAAAGCCTCTTGAATGTATATCTTAAACAAGGTGGGCGATAGACAGCATCCCTGTTTAAGACCCTTCGTGACCTTAAATGGTTTGGAGATTTTATTTCCAACCTTCACGACGCTCTCAGGGTTCTTATGCTTTTATATATAATATGTTTGTCTGTAAATAAAATAATTATTTTCAAAAAAGCATTGCATCTTATGGCGGACATAGACTCTAAGTCATTATATTATATATCCTTTCGATGCTCGCTAAAAATTTATTTTCTTTTCTAAGTTACAAAACTATAATTATAAAAAATCTATTTTTTACTTTTAGAAAAAAAGATCAAATAGTTTCTTGTCTTGGGCAGTTCTCTAGTCTCTAGCTGACATTCTGGCGTATCGTACCGAATGATACATACTATAACACGGATTTTTTTTGTTTCAATATGTAACTGTATAAAGTTCAAGGTCTCTAGGTACCTACCGACTTTGTTTATGAATTTATTTGTAACTTGATACTCAATTATAATAGGATTCAAAGGCTGGTAATTTCATAAACGAAATTAAAAATCGTGAAAAGCTCGGAATTTATTATTCTATACTATGAACGTGTAGTAGCTGCATCCTTCAACGTAACAACAACATTGACATATTGTATGTGTTTAAACATGATGTTTGCATGAAATAAGTAGAACTTCTCCACCTCATGTTTTGCCTCCATTATAGCCATTATCTAAGCGTTTATTACATTAATCCAATTGTCGTCCCATTATCCAATTTCACATTTGGTTAGCATAACGTTTATTCGTCGTCACGATATTCTAGTCTTTTTAGATTCAACAAACGCATTATCGACGAATTATATGAACCAATCTCATCGTTCGTTTCCGTGAGCAATTTATTTTGAATGCAGTTCCGCAGTTTCCCAAATTCAAGACTGTTTGCTATCCGATAATCCTCATTAGTATATATGTTATATCGGCGCGGTAAACCGAATTCGCTTTGAGATTAATTCTTCCCTACCTGGGTGAAGTATTCATGGTGGTTTTCTTGCATCCCATTCTGGAATGAGTAGAATGGTCAATTAGCTATTTTACTAAAATTGGCATAGGATATAACCCACGAAGAAATACCACAAAATCTCTTTTAAAATTATGTTTCTGTTTTGGAGAAAATTTATTATTTATTTACAGTTAACAACTATGTTACTATTTAATTAACGAGAACCGTGGAGAATCTTTTCACTGCAAAATAAACTTTTGATGGCTCCGTGTACCATTTTGGTTTCAATTTATATATTTTTCAAGAGTTCAAGGTATACATTTTTGTAGAATATTTATAAAGTCCATACCATAAATGTTGGCATGTACGTGATCAACGGAATTTTTTTAATCAAATCATTTGAAGGCCAGACAATATATTAGTGACGGTTCCTTAAATAGCGGTTTATCTATAATCTATTCAAATAAAACGCACCAAAACGTAATTTGCATGGCTTTGCTTCGTGTAGTCACTGATCACGTGCACGCCAACATTGATGGTATGAACTTTAGTTGGTAAAACAAAAAACTAGTGCAAGTTGAATTTTTTTTATAACCTATGAACTTATAAATACGATTTCTTGATATTTTCTTTCTTAGCTATTGTTAGATGCGTTAAAAAAATCGTAGTTATCGAAAATATTTCTGAATAAGGCAACGTTTCCTCCCATTTTCCTCTGCTTTGATATTTAGTTCAATTGTTTTTTAATTTTACATTTTTTGAATTGTTTTTTTAACAATTTGGAAACTATTTTTTAGAAAAAATTTTTTTAGAAAGATGTTTTCTGCTTTGATATTTCGTTCAATTGTTTTTGTTTTATATTTTTTACATTGTTTACAAATAACAATTTAGAAAACTATATTTAAACGCAATTGAATTACAGCAGCAAAAAATGGGCGGAAATTATTATTAACCGTTTTGGTATGAAACTATATATATATATTATTTCAATTTGAAAAGTATCGGGTTCGAAACACCCAAGGATAATATTAAACTAAAATGGATTGCTTACTTTCCCGATTCTGTCAACCGCGCGTCACTTCTACTGTGACGTCACCCATTATGCTCATTATTCAACGTATTATGTATTCAACGTTAAATAATGGAAAACCAATGCCTTTTTCTGGAAAAGCATTTTCTTAGTGCCTGAGAAAGCCCAATGGTATTAACTGACCCCAAAGGGTACAAAATCATGCATATACATTTCAACATACCCAAACCCTTCATACTAGAAAGAGTTGCAGGGCTCAGGAGGGTTGCTCCGCGCACTTATATAGATACGCTTACTTATATAATACAAACGGTCATATCTCCGCGCACTTATATAATACAAACAGTCATACCTCCGTTAATTTTTATCCTACATCAATAAGCAGGAATTCAAAATTTTTGGTAGGAAAAAACCTACATATTTGTACTATACCATTTTTTACGTATCTTTTTTATTTATTGAGTTTTTTTGAAAATAAGGTATTTTCTAAATAAATATAAATACGGTTTTTGCATCGTAACTCGCATAGTTATAAGGCAATCGAATTTTTGCAATTTTGCTTATTTTAAAGGCATTTCCAAGCACTACCAAAAATTGTTCTATAAGTTTTTCCCGAAAAATGCATTGATTTTCCGTTATTTAACGTTTAATACATAATATCGTTGAATAGCAAGCATAAACTGGTTGCGTCGTAACATCCAATGCACGTTAAATGTAAGTAAGCAATCCTTTCCAGTTTAATATCCTTGGGAAATACATTTTTTTTTTCTTATCAGTGTTGATTTTGTTAAAGTTGAAGTGTTGAAGATTTCTTATCAGTGTTTAAGAATTTGCGCAAAAATAATTTTATAAAATTCGCTAAAATGATTTAAAATAATTATCAATTTTACTCAGAATAATTCTATCACATTGTGTACATTATTCTTTATCGTCACCTGTTAAACGAGTTGACAAGATTTTCTGTGAATATACATTTTTGAAAAAACATTTTCAAAAATGTTGCAGGGGAGAAATTTATAAAAATAGTATTTTTGTTGTCAAGAATTTTTGTCACTAAAATTTAAACAAAAACCATATACCTACATAAAAATTACTCTTTCCGTTTCTAAAGTGACCAAGGACTAGAAATAAACTATCGTTTTCGCACACAATATTGCCATACTTGTACCCAGTTATTTACATTCATCAGTAGATCAGAATCATTCGACATCGTTAGTCGGTAGGTATATTATTCGTATTGCCGCTGGAAACTGTAATCGCTGTTTTAAATTAAGTCCTACACCAATTTTCTCTGTTGTCGAATTTGCCCTTAGAGGTGAGTAAAACATGTCGACGCTTTTTTGTCAACTGTCATATATTTTTCATGTACTTTTCACCTGAAATTAGGTCATATAAACGGGAAAATTGACAACAGAAGATGGTCTTTCTTGATTTCATCCATATTCGTACATACATATCTGAATGAATGAATTGTTTTCTATGATCGCAACTGCAAATTCGTGTTACTGTGCGACATCTAAATTAAGTAAGCAACTCATTACGAGCGCGTAAAGTATTATTATCTTCATAATTATTTATATTCTACTATACTTCTAGGTTGCAGGTCATATTTTTCCAAAATGCCATTTTTCCTCGAAAATATTTTTTTAGTTAGCTATATTTTGTAATATACGAATCTTTTACATAAAAAAACAAATTACTGATTTCCTATTTCATCTCTGATGTTTTTGTTCGACCACGAAAGCACGATTGCTCAACGAGCGTGTCGCAATTATTGCACTACCTCATAAACAAAATTAATTATTGAATACATTACGTAGCTGAATATTACCAAACAGAGCATTGACTTTTTATTATGAACCATGTTTCGGAAACTAGAATGTTTTTAAAGTTTCTCTGTCTAGAAAAAGACCTGTTGACATTTATGTGGGACAATTTACAGTGATTATTATAGTTGTGATCAAGTCATTCGTGTTACTATATATATAAATAGTAGCAGTAATATATTTAAATAGCGATGATCTAAAATTTCTAAACTGATACTCAGTAGTTTTTGTTTAAAATCAGTGGGAATGGACGTTGAACACTTCCTGGTGTCAAGAGATGTTATGAAAACATATTAAATTGTAAACATTATTATCGCTGCACAGTAAAATATTAGTAGGTACACATGCAGAACGTTTTGAATTATCTTAGCAGTAGCAGTCAGAGCTCTTCTTATGTCGAAAACAAGTGGATAGGTAAATAGTGATACGTAGTAGAACTTTCAGGTAAATAGTGATATGCAATAATGTAAATAAAGTTAGCAGGGCAACTAAAAAAAATATTTAATATTGATAGACCGTCTAAAATCATGTATTTTTTTAGTCACTAATTAATTAGTTGCGGTCGAATAACGTCGATACGATTTTTTTTAAATAATATATTTCTTTTAATTCTTATTTTAATAAGTTGTTGCGAAAAAAAACTGTTGTTGTATCATTCCCGTTATTAATGAAACATAATCATTTTCCTGCAAAAAGATAGCAGGGCCCCCTCTGAATCGCTAAGTCATCAGTTGATCAAAAATTTTTCACAAAAAAATCAAAAGTGCGTCCAGGATCAAGTTAAGTAGGAAAATTCTGACCACCATTCATAGCAGGTACGAGGGCAATCTGGTAAACTTCAGTAGCTGGATCTTGGGGATACATTATTGAAAATTTATTTAGCAGCAGTGAGGAACTGAACCAACTGCTGCTAGGTGATCGAGCCGCAGAGCATCATAACATTCAAAAATATTACTGCTTTCCTGATTATTTGTCTCTAGCTTGTTGGTTGATTGGTATCTATAATTGAAATTAGGCTTAATAGATATATGTCATAGGTACATTAATTATTATCATTATATTCATTTTTATCGGTTCTTTGCTTCTAATACTGTAACTGTATAATATTTTGAACACGACCTTTGTCCTTTCATTATATATTTTTTCTAATATTATGCAACAAAATATATAAGCAGAATCTCGGGAAAAATATTACTAGGAAAATACGAGAATAGGAAGTGCTAATAAGAAAAATTATTATCGCGAGGAATGATAGGACCGAAATCTATTAGTCTATAGGCATTGGAACAAACCCAAGTGACAACAAGTGACACAAAAATAACGTATTTGAAAAAGCAATGAAATGTATAGGCCTGATCATCAAAGAACATCAATAACAGAAATCCTTGTCACTCACATAGCAAACAAATATGAAGCAATTGGTAATATAAATATCGTCAATATAGGATTACTACAAAATTGAAGCTTAATATTTGGCTCATTGGCGTCTACGTCTACCGTATACCGTAGGAACTAGGAAAAATAAAATAAGGATAAGTAACTAAAATGATAAAAATAATGAAAGCTTTGATACTTATGTTTTATCTTTCATTATGTATCTATTTTATCAATATGCTTATTTCTATAGGAACACGTCTTAAAGAAAATTACTCATAAAATTAATCATTAAATTTATGTCGAGCTTCATCAGACCCACGGATTCCTCTATCTTTAATGCGTATTCCAAAATTTTAAAAAATTACTTCTAATAAATTATTTAATTTAACTTCCTATCTTTATGCAAACTTTTCAAAACCCTTAAATTTCTAAAAATCCATATATGTCTTTCTTTTTGTTACTGGGGGTCCGTCATCATCATCTTCACTATCCATAGATCTACCTATATTTGATTTAGTATCTCTTATACTTAGCTCCTTCAATATACTAATTTTAGAATGGACACTTTGGTCTTTATTTTCTTTTACATCTGTACTATTTGTTAGAATAGTAGAATTTTTATTAATGAATTTTTCATTGTCATCTTCATCATCGTATTCTGAATTAATATCAGATGCGTCCTCGGATACTTCATATAAATAACTAGTATATTATTAAATAGTGTTAGGGTGGAAGTGCCTAAAGTGCGCTTTCCCTTAGAGTATGCATGTCCATTATTTCGTATTTGGACGTGGCCGTCGCTATTACTGACGCATTTATCAGTTGGACATTAATTAGTATAAGGTTTTGGACGTGTTTTCTATAATATTTAAGTGCTCTACCTTAATCTATACCTTTTATATTACTTCTCCCACTCTGATCATTGTCTGGTACGAAGAAGCTGAGTTATTGAGCTTATGATCGACATTATTTGGTCTATACAATATACAGCTTGGTATGGGAGAATGATATTTTATAATTAATGTAGCTCAGAACACGGTACGCACCCAAAGAGTACGCATGCGTTTGCACATAGGTAGTAGGTGTAGTTATAATATCTAAATCTAATATTTTCAATACCTAGGTATTTGCCTTTTTTATAGGGTTACTATTTTTATTTTTCTGTATTTGAAAATAAAATATATTTTGCATTTACTAAGTTTTACTTTCCACATCTGAAAACGGTGTTCAAATTAATACGTCCTCTTAGGGATACACTTGCGAACCCTTAAGAGCTTAAGGTTCTTAAGAGTACGCAGGTGCATTTTCTTCTTCAATTAATAGCTAACCTTTTCTGTTGATACATTAAACCAAAAGAAGTATATAAACAAAACCAAAATGGTTTATACTAACTTCTGGTTACCGTTTATTGTTTATTTAAAAAGACTAGAATTTTATAGTACATTTAATTAAGTGCGCACTCTTGGGCGCTACCCTATTCATCATCATTAGTTTCGAACACAACTATTCGCCTGATTCTCCCAGAATCATCCATTGTTTCTTCACCTGGGTTACCCCACTTCATTATTAACTCGATCAATTCAGATTCCAAGATCTACTTTCGCGACAATTTTATTCTCGTACAATAATGTACTCCCTATTCCATTTTTATTATCATCTAAATCTTTTTCTGTTATTTTCTTACTTCCTTTAAATATATACAATTATTATTCTTTCATCTTAACATCTAGGGTTTCCTTAGCATCTATTAGATTACACACGATATTGTTCGATTCGCTCTCCTCGTCACGCTTATTATGACTGAGTGAACCCCTAGCTCAAAGTTGTTTAGCTACTATTTTAACTAACATTAAATAAATATAACAATATACATATAATATATATACATATAATATAAATATTACATATAATATGGTTTTACAGTTTGTTCTTCTTTTCAGGTCCGGTGACAGTTCCAATGGTGTCGACGAATTCGTCGCCTCCCATAGCAATGCCAGTGCAAGTCCCTCCGGGTCATGTAGTTCAACAAATAGTTGACGAAAGTGGAACATTACGCCATGTTATTCTCTCTCCTCAGCATCCTCCAAATCTCGTACCGCTTCCATCGCACAATCATCAGCACTATGTAAGTAATAATCAATTTAAATACATATAATTCATGAGTAATGTAGTTAATGGGAATGTTAGTGAATATATCCCTATAACTCATGCAGAAGCCATTTAATAATAATAATAATAATAAAATGCATTACCTGCCCAACCGAAAAAATCATATTCAAGACAAAACAAATAGATACTCATATAATATAAGCACATAATGTATGTTATAATATTATATATTATATAACATTATATATTATTAAAAAATTAGAACCGGTTAGATTGTAACCTGATCTCAAATTAAAAACTTAGCCGGTAGCAGAAACTAACGAAAAATGATATATGTACTCCAATCTTTAGTACATCAGAGGTTTGTATATTATAGATATTGCATATCCAGAGCATTATTCTCAGTTTAAACATCTGTTTAAATACATACATATATGTTCCTATAACTAGCAGATGGAATACCATATTGGTGGTCCTCAGAATATCTCTAATTGATATTCCTATGAACTACAGAGAAACAGACGAATTAGTTATGTTGCATTCTCAAGCTTGTGTTTTCAACCATGGAGAAAACTAAACAGATGACTATCTTGACCCAGTTACTTTTTATTTGGCTAGACTCTCATCTAAATGCTGTTTTGTTCTAAACAAATTAAGTCTGTATCCTGTTCGGGTCTTTTAAAAACCATTTTATTTCAATTTTATTTTAACTTCACTCGAAAGGAAAGTTGTATCAATATCTCAGTGCTTGCGTGATAAAGAGTCACCTATAAAATAGATGGGTGATGGACAATTCGTAAGCTAATAATAATAATAATAATATAAAAAATGTTCACTCAAAAATTTAAAACTGCATATACCTATACCTACATGGTACAGCAATATAGACCGGGAGATCGTAACGATTGATTGTCTCCGATTTCACCCAGCATGCCTTTTTGGAGGAGTGAAAGTGCACCTTATAACAACACAGAAAAGCGGGTACAAGCGTTTTTTTTACTTTTCTCTTATATTAAAATGTTACTTATATTAAAATACATGCCATTTTCTCAGAATTAAAACAAATTTTAAGTCTTATAATAATAGGCGATTTTCAGGTCTAACGGTCACGTGAACTTGCAAAAAATATTTTCCCCGTTTTCCGCTGCATGTCGATGAAAGAAATGAAATGGGTGTCGTAACACCCATATATTTTTGGGGGAATCATTGTAATGACTGAGAAGAACACAAAAGTTTTGTGCAAGTGTAAAAAAATGTATATACAATAAATGACTAAACACTTGTTTTGGACAACGACAAAAACATGCATCCACATTAATGCTACATAAACGACTAATTTATTATACAAATAAGTTTAAATAAATCAAGTAAAAGTATACAGCTAGTAAAAAAATTAAATAATTAAAACAACAAGGAATATGATATTGTACATAGAATGTAAATAGTTAAGTATAAAAGTATGATCAGTACTTGAGTTAATGAACGGAATATTTGCGTACATTTAGGATGTACATTTAATAATATCTTAAATATTCATTAAAAAATACACGATTTTAATTATCTTTTGTAAGGTAGGTATCTGAAATTTTGGACATTTTTTGTTTGTGTAGGTCTATTACCTATCAGTTCTAGTGGTGGAAAGAATATATTTTGTTTACTTTGTTTGGACTAGTTAGGAGGTAAACATACTAAAAGTCCCCACGGTTCGCTCGCGCGCTAGAGAATAATATATAACAAATTTATTATTGGGAATTAAAGCTTCTTATTTAGCTTCTTCTTATCTTCAGTATGAGTAGCTTCTTATTATCTTCGTATCTTCAGCTTCTTCTTATCTTCTTATTATTTTCTTCTTATTATCTTACTTTTCAGTATGGTGTATGGTAGAACATTTTTATACAATAAAAAATGGAAATGTTCCCTATTACATGAAGTAAATAAAATAGTTTATATTTAACTGCTCGCCCACTGTACCTAGTATAGATATAAGTATAATATTCACATGTGGTGTGGTGTGTGAATTTTCGGCGTAAAACAAAAACCTGACAGGAGCTAATAATTTTAATCGTCTCCTGAAGATGCTAACATGGTTAGCGGATCGGGCGCTGAGTGCCGTTTAGTATTTCTGTTTTAGTGGACAGATCTGTTTGGTTCTTGTTTTGAGAAAATTGCTATTATTTTTACCATGTGGTAATATTGTATGTAACTTTTTACAGTTCCTCGTATGGATTTAATTATGTATTTAAATATTTACACAGTTTCTTACCAAGAAATTACTCACCACCTCAGTTTTAATCGCTCAAGCCGGTTATTTACTCACGGCTCAATATTCCCATAAATGTTTATCTGGAAATGTAAATTGTTTAAACAAATGAATATTGACTTGTTTACTGCATTAAATAAGTTATGGTTATAATAAAAACCAACTACTGACGTCAAATTCACTGAATGAGTAAGAGGCGAGGTATGAAGTATGCTACGTGAATTACGGCGTTTTCTAATCGACGTTACAAGAATGTTATTCCCTGTGCCACATACCGAATTCCGCGATTCCATTACGCTATTGTGCGGTACTAATCGCTTTTATGTATTTTGTTAATTGGCAGGTCTTGTTGAATGCCATTTATTTTGCTTGCAGTTGCAGGTAAATGAATATCGGCAGCTATGTTTGTTTTGTGTTACACTCCATTATGCGTTGTTGGCTTGCTTGTGCGGTTATTATACTTTACCTACTTTAACTGATTCACCATATTTATTTACTTTGAAATAAGTAGATGGTATTGCTGTACAATTGTGGTTGCGGTCAATGTCCTCGAGCATTTTTAGCTGCACCTACTTCTCTTCCAAAACGATTGCAGACAACCATCAGAACTATATCCATTGTCCTGATTTTTGCTTTGAACTTAATTTTCTAATTTTCTATGAGACAAAAGCGATTGCTATCGAGAAAATCCGCTACAAGTGTTAAATAATTATTGCAATGCCAAATAAAATATAAAGGGCGGTTGGTCCTTTATATTTTAGTTGTACATACCTGTACCTGCTTGTATACCATGGAAAACTGTTACCCAAGTAACAGTGTTCCATTTATGAAGTTTGAATCATTACCAAACGCATGTACTCATTAGAATATAGTTTTTCTCCAATCTAGAGATGATTTAATTTCACACGAAATGAAATCACTAAAGTAGTTTACTCGTAAAGTAGAAGTTTATATGATAATAAGCATGATATCCTTGATCTGCCTTCTACGGGAAGCATTTTTCCGTTTCCTATACCGTCAGCGCGACAGTGCGCTCTAGGGTGGCCAACTTTTAAAAGTAGTTCACCCGGAGCTTTTCATTTTTAATATTTTTATAATCAGTGACGTAGCCAGGATTTCATTTTGGGGGGGGGTCCAAATTATAGCATACATTAGATTGCAAAGCGAGTGGAAATAAAGTGGAAATAGAGTGGAAAAAAATATAAAATAAAGAATATTTATTTAAAGTAAATATATTGTCCAAATGGTAATTTCAAATGACAGCTTATGTCACATGTAAGGTTCACAGTGCAAAAATATAATCCTTAAACAAATAGAGAAATATATAAATTCAAGCATTGTAATATAAGAATAATATTAAGTATTTATAGTAATTAAAATGTGATATAGATATTTTAAAAACAAAGTAAAAGTGCATAAATCAAAACTCCTTAAGTGAATAAAATCAAGTGAACAAACAAACAGGAAACAAGTGTGCATATCAACAGGATAAAAAGTATACCTTAGAACGTATATCTGAAAGCTAGCTAATTAAAAAGTACTGGAATCATAGTAAAACTATATATCAATGAATAATACGTATATAAAGTTTACTTACCAATATTGAGCTCCAAATACAGATAAAATCTTTGAAAGCTTCTAAATAAACACGCACATATATTGTATGTACCATTTAATCTTAGGTTAGGTATTAAAATCTAAATAGTTCAATACTATCGACTTTAACCAGCAATGTAGTTTTAAAGCATTATCCTGCCATTACTTCTTTCTTTAAACATATAGGAATCTACGATACACACAAACTTAAGGTTTGAGCCTTAGATACGATCTAGAATCGTTAATAAGAAAATATGTAGATGGAGTTATGTGTACTGTAGAACTTATTAGGCAATATTAATATTAGGCTTATATATAAACTTATTAGGCAATATTTTTAAATATAGGTAATATATAACCAAAAATTTCAATTACACAAATGTGTATAATGGTTGCATATATAATTATGTAATTGAAAGTAATTGATTTATGAAAAGGTTATAAATAAAATTTGTTAAAGGGTAAATTGTATGTATTGTCTTGTCTTTATTGTGAATGCATATTTTCTGCTGTTTTGCCCTAAAAATCCAACTTCTGTGAAAAAGAGTATGCCATAGTGATGGTGAAGGCAGCTAATGCTATAACCAGGTAATGAGCAAACAAAGATATATAAAAATGTATAATAAAACAATATATTTCAATATATATATATATATATATATATATATATATATATATATATATATATATATATATATATATATATATATATATATATATATATATATATATATATAACAATATCGTACTATATTAAGGTTGGTTTTTGTAAAGTGAGAGGCAAATAGATACATATATTTTGGTTGACTATATACAGTTAAAAGGCTATATACGATCTGATATTCAAATTAGTTTCTAACACTAGCTATTATTTTAGTGACGATTATTATATAAATTATTTGTCCTAAAATTTTCTTATAATCCTGTACTGTGCTTTTGCAATGAAAATAATGTGATTTTAACCCTAAAAATGCATATTTTCATTGCAAAACCAGAGCACAGGTTTTTAAGTAAATTTTGGGACAAAAAACTTAATATAAATCATCACTATAATAATAATAGCTAGTGCCTGAAACTAATTTGATTATCAGATCTTATCTAGCTTTTTAATTATATCTAGTTAACCAAAATAAATGCATCGATTTGCCTCTCACTCTATAAAATCGCCACCTTAAGATGGTCACGCAGCACAACATATCAAAATTTCTTAAAAATCGATTAATAAATGGCTGCTACTGCCATTGAAAGCTATATGCGCAGTTTTATTTTCTTCTATTTTACGTTTGGTGCAATTTTTTTAATTTTTTTTATTTTTTATAATATATTTTGAGACATTTCATATTAGGATGTGGGAAAAAAGTTGCTACAAAGTACCCGATGAATACTCAAAATGACTAATAAATATTGTCTTTATGGTCGGAAATGATTCCAAATTTTTTTCTTGGGGTTTTTCGGGTAACAAAAGATCAAGTGTCTTTTGTCAGAATGAATATTCAAGATAGCGGACATTTTTACTATTTACGGTCTGAATCGACCGAAATTAGTGTCTCGGGAATTTTGGGATTGCAGGTCACGAATTTTTGTCTAAATCAATATTCAAGATGGCGATGGCGGCTTGAAAATGGCGGACTTTTATCATTTGTAGTCGCAATCGACTCAAAATCGGAGTTGTCTCTGGCACTTTGGGGTCACTGATAAAGAATTTTTTTTATCTTAATAAATATTCATGATGGCATTATCTTAGAGAGTTATGATCGGAATCCACGCAAAATCTCGGGAATTTTCGATTCCCACAACACGATTTTTTTGTCAAAATAAACATTTAAGGTGGCGACTGTCGAATTTTACCATTTAGTCAATAAATAGCTTTCCAAATTTTCCATGTGAAGCCATGCCGATACCGATTTTTTTTCTATTTTACATTTATTTTTATTAATCTCTTCGCTGCTACCAGAATAAAGAACCCACTCAGCGAAGAGTATCCATTTTATAATTTCACCTTTTATTATAAATAAAATAATGGGTACTTGTATGCTCTTGGTCAGACAAGGAAACTAAACTAAACTAAAACTAAACTAAACTAAAATTAAACTAAATTGAGACACCTTAGGAACTTCAGATGTCTTGTGTTGGTCAGACGTGCAATTATTTTTACTTAACCTATCCCGGTCCCATATTTTGGTCTGTATCTTATATGGAGACCTATATCCATTTTTTATGTTCATAATTCACACGCAGTCCGTATATAAAACACAAAACAAAATTATCCAAACACCACTACTACTCTGTAACTGGTACTCTGTTTTACTATGTAAAAACCACTACTCTAAATGTCACTAAGTCGCGATAGTGTCTGCAAAATCGGTTTCAGATAAAGAAAAATGCTATATAAACTCGTAGCAAATTTAAAAATATTTTCGTATTTTACTGTGTTCTCCGAATCAGACATATGAAAAATAAACCTATAAGTGAGACTCCTCAAGTGCAGCGTTCCAGATAAATGTATTCGTAAATAACATGCATAATTCCATTGTGAAAATAATCGCCATGTCAGAGGGAGTTCGAATTCTACGCGTACGCCTTGCATTCGCTGGCAACGGATCGCATTCCTCAACTCGGCGTTTCATCTATATGATAATGACACGAGAATTACAGCCTCGCCTCGACTTGAACCGTACTGTCACTGATTAACTAATAATGCGTTCCGCCCTGCTACTTGACTCATACTCCACGATCAATTCGACATTTGGTCTCCAAGAATACTTCTTGGAATTGTTTGCAGCTTTGTTTATGATCGCTAAACGTGCTATTCTGCATATATAAAAGGCATATCTGCGAGTTAGCTGTCTCGATCTTAATTTGTTTTTCAATTGCTGGTCAATAGTAACTCGACTTGTCATTCAATCTTGACCCCGATTAAAAATGGTTGCACAACGGGTAGCAAATACAAGGGAGAACGGTGCCGGTCACGGAGCTAGAAACATTTTTTGATCTTTATCTTTATTTTAATAATTTCTGGGACTACTGTGGAGTTTCACAGGACCTTGCCAGTATTCTGACTAATCTTGATCGAGACTTATTTTGTGTAGAACAATATAAATATTCATTCCAAGTATCATTATCATCATCATCAACTGCCACCTCTAGATTAAATGGTGCCTTTAATGTGGTGGTGATCACCATAATATTGTTGGGCACCAGTATGTTTGTGGTTTTTGGCAGCAACACTGTCCCGAAGGCATGTCACCTATGTTGTCCCTAATTATTAACTACCTAATTCTTGTAAATATACTCGTATAGTAATCTCCCAAATGACACCATCTGGAGGGGGTATGATTCTGATGCAACCATCTTAATTTTTCTTCTTCTTTTCACGTCTTCTCATTTTTGGTTCTAAAAGATGAATTGTGGTGCAAAATCGCCCTTGTCCAGCTTTACGGGATAGAGAGCACGTAAACTCGGGAAAAAATAAGCTATCGAGATGGCTATATATTTTCTTCTACCAGTATATTACCACAATAACACTTTCTTGAGTTATGCGACCATATGTATGTATCCACTTTTATATGGAACGATGGCTTCAATCTGCAACATTTTTTAAGTCTTGAGTTTTCTTCAAAAAATTTATATTTTGCTTAAAAAAATTAAATTATACACATCCCCTTTCAAATAAATTTACTATGGGTTCTAATTCGGTGAAACAGTCAAGTAGGCTATTAAATAAAATGATGCTAAGTATTAATTGTCATTGTTCTTGTCTTGTGCAAAGAGTTTTATAAGATATAGAAACATTTAGGTACATATTTTTTTAAATTTATCGTCAACTTTACAGTTAAAATAAATACAAATTGTTTTGTGTTTTAACTCTCTGGAGTTTAGAGAAAACAAGAATAATGACAATGCTTGCCATAATGACTTTATTTTTATTTGACTACAGCCTACTTGACTCTTTCACAGAATAATAACCCCTCAGGGAATTTATTTGAAAGCGGACGTTAAAAACTTTTTAAGAATTTTTTATGAGCAAACTATTTTTTTTAATAAACACAAAACAAAACAAGAAGTTGTGGTTTATTTATTACCTTGATGCAAAGTTAATACTTTGTAAACAAAAGCAATCACTCGCGCACTGCACTGAAGCACTGTTATATACACCCCTACCAGTGGTATGCTGCAACTTCAATGGCTTCGTCGTTTGGAAAATTGCGACGGCGTCCTAGCTGTGTGAACAGCCTCGAGGAATACATCGAAATCAGGAACACTACTCGTGGAATTGCTGAGACGTCTTCTTGGAAATATACTAACTTGTTGATATGTTGACTTACTACTTCAAAAATCTTATCTGGATACGACGAAAGCCACTATAGAACTATCTAGGATACACCATAGACATCTACTTACTGCTTCGATAAATCGCTGTTACTTAAAATTCACTAATTTACTTAACATAATACCTTGGAAACACGTGTGATTACTCACACCCAAATTTTAATAATTAATAACATTCGGTTCTTAGTTTCCTTAGAGAGAAATTTTAACGTGGCTACCGTTTTAAGCCGTGCCTTTTACGAACTCTCCTTGCATTATTATTTATCTATTCTGATAAACAAATAACACTTCCTTAGTTCGTCCTATTTGCTTAAACATTGTAGTTAACTGTCAACCAATCACGTAATGTTGTTCTGTTTGCTTTTCATATTTTCACTGTAGATTATAAGACACTGCAATTATTGATTTTGCGATGATTTGATAGTTAATATACACTTCCATTTTATTCTACTGATACATATTACCATTTTGTCTTGGTCAGTCACGCTCCGCTAATGTGTTTTGCTACGAGGTTAAAAGCTTCGACTCCGCTTTAGGAGATGCTTTACTACATATTTATTTATAATTAGACATTTAATAAGTTGTTATATTGGATAAATCATAATCGGTGAGATGCTCTGTCTTTGTTTTGCTAGGCATGTAATTTTCTCCCGCACCGTCTTTGTCTGTTGCATACGGTCTGGTTCGTTTGTTTGTTTACTTTGTAGGTAGGTACATTATGCTTCTATGCATTTTACGGATTATATTATTAAGGATATATATATATATATATATATATATATATATATATATATATATATATATATATATATATATATATATATATATATATATATATATATATATATATATATATATATATGGCAGCGATTAATATTTAAAAATCGAAATCTAAACCGTAAACGAATCGTACCTACTTTATTAGTATTTACTCACAAATCGTAGATATCCTACATGGGTACATTATTCAGGAGCTGTTCGGATTATTTTTAATGTAACTTGTACAGTCTGCTCTGTTTAAATACACCATGAATCATTACATAAAGTACATTTTGAAGACTTGAATCATTGCCAATGAAAGAAAACAAAATGTTTTATATCCATGTATCCATGAAATTTTATATTCTGGGAATTTTCCTATTCTCGTAGTATATCCTATTTACACAGATGTACTATAATAAACCGTTTTATATTTGGGAACTATGTTTTATCCATTCAAAACAAAAAATACATACTGCAGTGCCAAATGAATAGTGCTCCTAGCTATTGCTCAAACATCCTAACGGTTCATAAATAATATGATAATATACTATTCATTATAATAGTAGTCTTTCAAATAACGAAATTTATTATTTTTTTAAATATTTTCAACTTTTTGGGCTCATGTGGCCCAAACTCTTTGTTTTTTTAAAAACCATTGCTGCAAATTTATATTCTTCCTGAATATAAATGAAATATAAAATGGAAAAAAAGCCTCGAAAATCAGAACTATTGGAAGGCTAAGTCCCTTTGACTAGTTCCTATGAGGTCAATTACAAAGAAGGTTGGATCTTACCTTCTAGTTTTATGATGAAGTGGTCACAAATAGATTTCCAACAATTTCAAACGTTTTCGTTTGTGATTTTAGTTATTTTTTTAAATATGTTTTTTTATTATTATTATTAGTTACGTATTCCAGTTTCTATCTCACAAAATCGTGAAGAAATCTAATATTGTTAGCTGAAAATCTTTAAAAATGTAACCACCAACCAGTAAACTCTTAATGACAATTTTGTGTTCGTTTGTTACGTATTTGGCGAAAGAATCGCTGGTATCCATGTTTAAAATAAAAAAGTTGCCTTGACATTAATTTTGACAAGCCAACTTGTCAGTCATCTCGTATTGATAAAATTAAGTGTTTAAATGTGTTTTCGGTTTGGTACTGAAGCATTAGGAAATACTGATGCTGAAATTGATAATAGTGGACACCAAATAGCTATTAATAATTATTTTAACCTATTTTGGGTTAATAAAATTGCTGCTATATCATCCGCAACTTCATCAATCTGGTACCTAGTCAAGGCAATCGGTTATTTCAGTAGGGAACTTATCGAATATCAACCGCTGCTAAGGCAGAAACATTACATACGGAAGAGAATACGTCTTTACTATTGATACACGTTAATCATGTGATAGATGGGGCGATCATCATTATTGCAATAATAATTATTTTTGGTACCATCAAGCTGACAAAAAATATGTATAAAGTTGACATTTACTTTGATGATTGTCACTTGTAATGAGCATGATGTCACTGACTAACTCGCTGATGCTGAAGCGTTTGTAACATGCTTCATTTTTTGGTGGAGCTCCGTAGGTTTTTGACCGATTTCTAAAAACTATTTCCCAAAATATTGCCGCTAAAATAAGACCAGCAAGGATGATCAAATAAAACGTCTGCAAACACGGCATTTCTACAAGTTTCCAGCAGTTCTTAAAATTACTCAAGTTTGAATACGTGCCTTGACATAAAAGCTCATCGATGTCAGTTTCTGATAGAGTATCATTTAGCAGGAAGGTTTAGTTTTCATGTGAGCCCGAATGGTTGAACAACTTTTAGAAAACGGTTATCAGATAAAAAGAAAATTTCTGTTTTTTTTTAACGACCCAATATATTTGGTCTTAATTTATATAGCGGATAGGTTTTCTTCAATCACTTTCTTTCACGAATTAATTACATGTTGTTGACTGTGAGGCTAGTCAGAGCACGTTATTAGCAGCAAGTAAACAAGTAAAAGAGATTGTTACACTATTGTTGTAATTATTATTGTAAATAAGTAAAGGATTATCACAAATAGACCTCATTGGGATTATCTTGTGGTTAAACATTCCATAGCTTCTTGGAATCTTCACAGTTTATTTACAGTCCTCCACAAGAGAGTTGAACAACGAAAAAAATGCAGGATAGAAATTCTGATGTCGCCACGTTATCTATTATTAAATTAATTACAAAGGTTCCTATCTTATTTTTGTACTGTAGTTAGTTACACAAAGAAGCCAAATTTCCATTATGATCTGAGTTTGATAGAAGCCTCTGTTACATACTTATTCGCCCTCCCCCTCATATGTCTTGTTGAACATATGTTCAACTCTCTCTCTCTCTCTCTCTATATATATATATATATATATATATATATATATATATATATATATATATATATATATATATATATATATATATATATATATATATATATATATATATATATATATATATATATATATATTCAGATAAACGAAAATACAGAACTTAAATCAGTAATCAAATTCAGTAAATACATCAAATTAAAAATTAAATTAAATCAGTGATCAATTACTATCGCACAGACTATAGTATAAGCGCAAGCACACACGCATCTCTGACCAACGTATATACTATAGCGGAACGGCAACCAGCTACGCGCCTGATTGGGCAGAACGTAATATCATTATAACTAAATTATTAATCGGCACAAAAATCATAATTACAATAGACAAGTCACAATAATAATTATAGAGTATCGATTACTAATAAACTATGTCTATATTAAAAGATTAATGCGAAAGCATCAGCGTAAAAATGGGCTTCGAGAGTTTCTAGCTGCAAACCAAAATGAAATGTCGAGGCAACACCTCATACATAAATTGAAGTTACGCACCAGAAAGTGAATCTGATTGTATTATAGTGTTTGCAATTGGAAATTATATAAAGTGAAAATTAAATTGCAAGAGCTTTACGCAAAATTAAGTGAGTTAAATATATGCATCAATCTGATTGGCCAGATTATAACATCATAACAAGAAATAATTAAGGAAACCAGGAAATGCAAATGTTTTTTATACGGCATATACATAGTAACAATAAACGATTTTGTTTATTTTATTATTCCATATATAACAATAAACATAATCATATCCAATCAACTTCTTCTTTCTTGTTATTTGGTAACTTTTCAGGAAATATTTTAAAATAATACAATTTGAGATTCAACAAAATTCAATAAATTTAATAAAATATTATAATACCATAAATTCACTATTTTGAAAAAGTAACTTCAGTTTAAAATAATTAACCTTGCAAAGAAATTATCATAGACCTAATTGGACCCCTCTAGTACTAAAGAGTGCTCATATCTTTAGTGCTCCTTCTAGTAAAATAGAAATTAGTGTTCATAGAACTGGCGCCCATAAATAAGGATTCTATAGGGAAGAAATAATGTAAGTAGTAAGTAGTGTAAGTACATGTGGATGGAACTAGCAATTATGATTCCTATGGAAAGCTTATTGTGGCAAAAAAATTATGCAGTATTTGTATCTTAGAACATCTACTTAATGAAGGACGCACATATAGCAGTTTTGGTCGATTTATTCAACAACCAATAATTGGTTGTTTTACTTAAACTCGGTTTTACGGCAATTATTACTATAACACGGTAATAATAACCGTAGATCGTATTCAACAACCAATAATTGGTTGTTGTAATCGGTCTACGGTTATTACGGTAATTATTACAGTGTTATAGACCGTATTCAACAATCAATATTTGGTTGTTACGGTAATTATTGCCGTAAAACCGAGTTTAAGTAAAACAAAAAATTGTTCGCCAAGTTGCTCATTAAGCTATAAAAAGAAAGATAATTTTTTATTCGAACTATTAGGTGCAGAGATAAGGCGTAAATTTTTTTTGTTATATCCGGCATATTTCTTTTAAATGGCAGATGACAAGCGGAGAACCGAATGGGTTTCGGTGGTTTCTTAATCAACAGTGTCCACCAAATAGTTGCGCCGAATAGGAATTTTGTTTATTTTATTTTTCCTCAAAAACTGCTTTCGGCACCTATTCTTTATGAATTACAACTAAAAAAACAGCCACGATTATTAGTCAAGTCATATTGACAATACTGCCATTAATTTGAAATTGAACACGAATATCACGACGGCAATGGTCTCCGAGGTAACTGGTGCCCAGGGTGGACAGTATGAACGTCGTATTCTACAGTTTTATGGGAATTCGTAATAAACATAATCGTTGCCGTCGTGATATTCGTATTCAGCGAACCCTAAAACCCCGACCCAGTAATGAGTTTCGACTTTATGTTACGAAATCTCATAACACTCTAGGATACGACGTTCATAATGTCCATCTTGGGCACCAGGTACCTCGGAGAACGTTGCCGTCGTGATATTCGTGTTCAGCGACCAAAAACCCCCAAGTAGCAAAAGTGGACACATTTCCATCAATATTTCCGGAGTTAAAAAGCTTTTATTTTTTATTGTCGAGATGCCCTTCTAAAATTCATGTTTTCAAAAGTATTTGATCAATTTAGTTCACAAAGTTTGTAGACGCTCTCACGAATCGAACGCACAAGACCACATTAAGATCCGTATTACTGCTCAAAAAATCGGAAGCTAAGCCGTTTTTATTGCTTTATGTCCTCGACTATCACATGTCACTCAAATACAAGAGGATGTGTTTTTCCGGTTGGAAAAATAAGGTGGTCAAACGAAACTAAACGGTGGTCTAACATGGTCTAACGATAGTCAGACGAATTAGCCACTTCCCCTCCATCCCTGTCCCTAATTTTTCGGGGCCAACTTCACGGACCTGCAGCAAATAAAAACATCTATGATTTCAGATTAAATGAGAACTGCCTCGTTATGTTAAAACCTAATAGAAATACTTAAACGTGCAATTTAGTTGAACAATAGATAGTAATGGTGAGTGTGCCTAATAATTATTAATTTAATTTTATATTATTTTCTTAAATAATCGGTTTAGAAAGTAGTACTGTTGTAATATTGGGAATGTTGATAATAAATTAAGTAAGGTCTTAGCATATTCGTGTTGAATGGTTTAGAAAATAGCTACGTCAATAAGTTTTAACAATTCTTGAATCTTCGTGAAATGTTGCAAATTATGATTTTAAATTAGCTAGTATACTTTCTAAAACGCTATTGAGGTGCATTTTTATCGCCGAAGGTAGACAATCAACAGAATAGAACACATTTAAATGAATAAATTTACTATATCTTTCAATAGAGTAATAAACACCTTCTACTTCTGGTGCATAATTGCAAAATTCATCTTAGATGAAGTATCAACAAGAGTTCACTACCAATTACCGGTTTTAAATATGCTACAGTTGTTTTTAAATCTATTAGGTATAGGGAATTCAACATAAAAATCGTTGCACGTCATCAGTGACAAAAGGAGACAGAATCAACAATGCCAATGTATAGAACAGTCCCGACATCGCGCCAGAATTTGAATAAGGCGGGTCAGTACAGTTGGACACTTGACAGTAAGTAATACCTACCTAAATTTTGTATACGAGTATTTGCGCTTTACGCTGCAATTTGTAAATTATTATAATTTTGCTTATATTTCAACGTGATTTAAATTGTTTACAAAGCTTGTCATAGTCCCTATTTTGTGGTTGATCAGAAAAGAGATACTGTAGTTGGATTTTTTTATACCAAAATGCTGAAGCAGTCTACTAGCCGCTGCGAGGAGCCTGCAGCAAATTAGATAGAGTATTTTGAGACAGACGAGAAAATAATGTGCCACTATTGCCTTGATCTACGGTTAGTAAGATTTTACAAGCTGTAAAAAATAACGAATTGATGTCGTGTCCACCCAAAAAAAAACGTTCTTATACAAAGAGGGTCACCAATACTCTAATCTGATCTCGAACTGGTTTTTTTTTCTTTTGAAAATATAATAAATGTGTACATCTGGAGTCACAAAATAACATGTTCATGATTACTAGCCGATTTCCAGGATTTTAGGTGATTGATAGATGAATCGCAGGCATTTATTAAATGATTTACAGTTTCTAAAAGTTAATAAAATCAGTACTAATTCACGAATGCCTCTAGAACTGCTGTAAACAACAGGCGATTATCAATTGATTCCCTATCGATTACCAGTTATTATTGCCTAATTTCCAGTCATTGCCAACTTATTCCCAGTAATTACTAATTCTTTCTCATTTCCAGGTGACTCCCAAGTTATTACCATTAAAAATGTACATCGAATTCCACTAGTGGTTCGCCTCTCGCCTATGTTAAAAAATGTCAAACTATATTAAAGAAACCTTCGTATATCTAGCAATATGAAACATATATCCAAAAGCGTCTTTTAATATGTTCTATTAAATAAAATTTAAGCAATTATTCGTTTTATAATTTTTTTTGTAAAAATATCTTTTTACATATTACCTTCATATCGGTCATATAAATTTAATTATTAAAATGGTTTTAAAAAATTAATTTATGAAGTTTGAGGGCAATCTTTCAGGTAGTGCATAGTCTGCCTATGCGTATTGGTACACCTGGAAACAATAAGCAAGCATCAAAGGTTTTCAAAGTTTCACCTTCTCACATCTGTAGCTTCTTGATTTTGTTACTAAAGTCAACAGAATTAGCGAGATCCTGAAAGACGGGAACAAAATAATTCATACATTCCTTAACATGCTTAATTATCTAATGATGATATCAACGTGCATAGCTGAACGTACTTCGAGTGCAGTGTAGTGTTTCGGTATTCGTGAAAAGCTGTGTGTAGTTTTTCACGCCGAAGACCTGGACTCTTTTAGGCTATAACTAAGTCAGTGTGAACGTACCTTACGTTTGCGATTTATAGACCACAGAACTACCTTAACATCGCGAGTTTGTGACAGTGGATAATAAATCGAAGTTCTCACACACATTATAAAGTTATAATATAAGATTAAAAGGTAATTTTTATTCTCAATTATTACTTAAATACTTTTTGTTTAAAATACTTTATAAAAAAAATATGACTGTATTAAATCAATGCCTTAATATGTTTGCACGGGAGCAACCAGTTCGTTTAAAATTATAACAACAGACATAGGTATATACAAATGAAATATAGTAAATACATCCATGTCGACCAGCTATATTTGTGCTTTTGTCCTCAACAATAATATTGAACTTTTAAATACAATTACATGTTGGAACTGTACACCTTTAGATTTCTCTTATGTTGGACACTCAGACACTCAACAATTTTCTTATTTAGTTGATTTTATACCTATCACATATGTAATATCAAAACCAAACGCTAAAATAGAACTGATAAATTATCAAAATTTTCCGATGAAATGACGCTATATATATGTTGAGCTTGCAGATTTTCAGCGGTAGATACATTACTTTCATTTGCCTTACATACCTATTTAAATCTAGATTTGGTGCATATTATACATACATATTAGTAACAGCTTAAACTTTAAAGTAATATTTTTATGTTTTAATAAAATACCATATAAAATGAACATTTTTTCGGTTGTAGTTACGTAAATCTTCTGAAGCGTAGAGTCGCTATAGCTATAGTCGCTTAGCCTGTCCAAATTACTTACGTGATAAAATATTCCCAAATATTAAACTTTTAAGTTCAAATACCACCATCTTGCGTGAAGCAGTGAATCTGGTTTCTCGAACAAGTTATAATAATTCTCTCTAGACGAAGGTTTCAGTGCCAGTTCACCGACAAAGGCCGTCGACTAAGGTGAATGGGAATGGCAAAGAGCCTCAGAGGTGGAGATATTTTGTACGAGAAGACCTACCACGTTGTGAAATGCCGACGTGAAGCCGAGGATAGGTAGGTAATTCGTGGTACATAAAAACGGTCAGTGAATGTCGATGTGAGTTTGCAGCAAATTGGGCGAACGGTTGAACGGTACTTTGACGCACTTGAGATGTTTCCGGAGGCCTAGGACGGGAGGTTGTTCATTCTCAAAGAAAACATCTCTTGCATGTTGCCGCATCAGTAGCGTAACCAAGGCAAAAGTTCAAAAAAGAACTAGCCGACTTAAATATTCCATTTACGATGTATTGGAATAATAAAATGAGCAGATATAGATTTTTGCGTATGATAACGTATTTACTATGTCCGGCAGCAACATGCCTTCCTACAGTAAAGTGCACTTTACCGCACGCAAATGCTGAAAGCGCGGAGGAGTACTTTACCCCAAATGTGCTGTAAAAATATAGGTCACCATTTTTTCTTTAATCAATTGTAATAAATTGGAAGTAAATTGGAAGACGTAGGAAGTTTGAGACCAAAACACAGTAGGAAATTATACAGATGGAAAGTTTAACTTTGTTATTTTACATTTTTTTTCGTATGAAAATTATTATTATACAACTATTACCTACGAGCACAAATGGGTGTGACAAGCAGTTCTTTAACGCGCATTTACGGGAAAAATAAAACGCGTGCGGAAGAAGTACTTTACCGCACGTGTGCAGTAAAAATATAGATGGCCATTTTTTTTAAACATCTATAATAAATTGGAAATCAGAACTTTTTTTTGATATTTATAATATTTTTTTGTTTGTAGTTCCTCTATATTGAAGGTATGTGAAGCTAGCCAGAAGTATCTAACTTCTAAATCAAATCGTCCATTATAAAATGCAATCCATCATATGATGAGACGTTTTCCGAGAAACCATGCTCGTATAATGTTTTATTCCATCATGACACGTTCACAAGTCATTCGTCCACGCTTATTTCTCCTTCTAAGTTCCATATTCATCAAGACGGCAAGTTTTGTAGAAAATATATGTTCTACTACGCCACTGGTCGGTAATAAGATACCATGCTGTATAAAATGGATGGATACCTATTACTGAGTTCATTGTCCAGCTATTATACATAATTTTAATAACGATTTCATCATTCCAGTATATATGAATATTCGATTATTATATCTGAAATTTTACTCTTATTGGATGTCCCGGTCCAGTTTGATTATACAAACGCGGCTATATTTCGTATAGGAATAATGTCTTTCATTCAGAAAATTATAGGTTATGGGGAGGTTGGAGTTACTGACATAAATATAACTGTATATTATAAACTGGTATAATTATTGTATTTATGACGTATATTCTATTGCTATGCACGCCCCTTTGATGCGTTATGCTCGAGGTTATGATAGAAAAATAATTGTTATGATACTTATGGAATTTTATAATCTAGTATTAAACTTCGATTTTCCTAGTTGGAGTCAAAAAGATACATTGCTTGTGCTTTGTTTTAATTCACTTCCTATCATTTATCAATACCATTGAGTGAAATAATCCGTTCATTCAACGTCAATACTCTGTATCATTAGCTTCAAAGGGTCGCTTTATTTATTAAATTAATAATTAATACGTACAACAATATTTGATATAATAATAATATTAACAATAATAACAGTAATAAAAATAATCTATTTATTCACTGCAATTTTAGAATTGATATGAACGACAAGAAAAACATTTTTTTACAATTTAAAAAATGGGATAGGTAAAATTAAATGTGTTAAGAATGTTGCAATAACAAAATTTTTACACGTTAAAACATGCATATTACATACATACATACATATATTTCATACAATAATAATAATCTAGAAATAAACATAAATATGAAAATTATGAATTAAAAAACTTATGTTTAGTGTAATATATGTAGCAGATAATTTCCAGCTCTATACTGACTTTGATTATGACTTAAATATCATGTTTGTATATTTGTATACTCAATTATGGGCCTTAAAGGTGTAAGCGTCTTCGTTTAAGTGGTACTTCGGCAGTTGGTCTATATACCAAACCAATGAATATATGTTTTTTTTTTTAGAGAATTTTATATTAATTAGGTACTTTTGTTTTCATGACAATTTACGCTAAAGTGAGTCTATACCAAAATATTTTAGTCAATACTTATAAGTCATAAAAACGTAGTTTTTCCAGAAATTTTTCCAAAATGACGCCCAAATCTGAGAAGCTAATTTAGTAGCTCACTAAATACATCAAAGTAGAGAGATAACATTTATTGCAGCTGCCCCCCCGCTCCACCAATTATTTCCACATAAAAAAACTCTTGCCAACTGGCATATAGATATTAATACTTTTTGAGAAATATCGTTGATTTTAAAATAGTATGAATGATGATAATAAGGAGACAACTGAGATAAGGTGATGAGCATATTGTTTTATATTTAGTGAATCGGTTTTAGATTTATACTTTTTAGATTGTTAGCAACACTTCGGTAAAGTTCAGTCTTTTTCATTATCGAATACAATTATTTTCTTCTTCGCGGGGTTAAGTATATATAAATAATTGTGTTCTCCTAGGATTTGAATAGAATATTTTTCGGTGAAATTAAGTAAGACTTAAAGGCTGTCACGCAATGATTTATAGTACTATTTGAATCAGAACTCCAGTGTATTAAACTAAAATACTTTTCTAGTAAATGCAAACCTATTATTATCTTTGTACTACAAGAACATTCTCGGAAGTCGTTTGTTAGGTCCCTTCTATTGCTAAAGATTTTAGGTCAACATAATGCTCTTTTCAGTGAATGAGTACAACCGGGCATTATACACATCCACTTACACCGGAAGTCGCCTTCAACTTCCTTAATTCAATGTAAATGCTATATTTTATATTGTGCCTTTGAACGCACTATACGAGACCTACCAACTATTAAAGTAACAGATTATGTATCTTAACATTTACATTAAAATATTTTTGAGATGGCCTCTTAACACAATGTTTGGTTCCAAATGTTTGGTTCTAAAATACAAATATTGAAGAAATAGTCTACTACAAAAGCTTTCGTGTGTGCTTTGAAATAATATATACGCGATATTTTTTGATTATTTTTTTTATTTTCACTAGTCTCAATTTTACTTTTATTAAATAGTATATTCATTACACATCATTAGTAGAAAATGTAATGATATTCTGTTTCCAGTTAATGTTATTTAAATTTAAATTAAAGCAAAATGAAAAAATATTATTTAAAGATTTAAATAATTATCTCCAATCACGGAAAAAGATGGACTTACCATGTTGACAAATATCCGTGTCATCTTGAGCTTACTGTTGTGTCAGTTTCAGTTTCGGACATCAATGTCATTTGTCAATAATTATTGCCATTTATTAAGAGTTTAGTAACTATTCATTATGAGGTAGGTACATACCTATTCACTTTTAATTTCTTCATTTTGGCACTCAAAAACTGCATATTTTTCATATAAAAACTATTTATCATATTAAAATCAACTCGAGGTACATTAGCAGTCAGCTTTCTGAAACCCCTCTCCATTTTAATCCAATGTTTATCTTACTGTTAAATTAAAGTGTTGAAACACAATAAAAGCAAAGTCAAATAAATGCCTAATGTCTGGAATCTGCCTGTGATGTTTTAATCTTATGGCTGTCATAAACTACAATATAAGCATAACCTTAATAAGCCGGTATGGCAGATTCGAAATTCGGCTGTACGTAGCGTAGGTTGAAAGCATGATTTAGCTACGTAGCTTTGTCCTTGCTCGCTGATTGGTCGTTGTAGCCGTAGGATTATGACGTCTGTCTTATGATTTTTAAGCTTTAAACCTATTTTTTACGGTTTTTCGTTACAATTTTTTTTAAATATATGTATCGTGTTATATGACCAAACTCTGTGTATGGAGCAAAATGCATTTTTATTAGAAATGTCAATTATATCGAAAGTCGCGGGGTAAAATATGTGAATTAATGATGATCTATTGAATTGAATTGCAAATCTATTGAAAAGGTACATACCCTAAATATATGCAATAATACTACAGGATGGTTTCTCAGGTATTGTCGCGTTGAATTATTATTTTCCTGTTGAGATGACCTCGTGTCTTATTCTTATTCTTGTGTTTTATTCTTCTGCACAAAAACTTAATTCGGTATATACTTACATGGGAGTTTACTTTTGTATACTTTTTTATGGTAAAATATACATATACATATCCAATTATATCACTTTCGCGGTTCATTGTTTCCTCATATATCTCTTTAGTCTACCTTTATCTATTTAATAAGTAAGTAATTCCAGCACAACTTCTGAAGAGCGATTGAATACTCTCCGAAGGGATACATTTCCTGATAGTAATTATAGATTATTACTAGGTATTATGTGAGAATTACGTATGTCTCTAAAGTTAGCATAGCAGATGCTGCAGACTGAAGATTTGACATATGGACAATTATTTAAGGCTTATGAATTATTTAAGGAAGTTAACTAAATTCTATATTGCGAAATTTAATGCTCCTATACCTTTTCGAAAAAGTGATGTTGTGCTAACTTGAGAATAAAATTAGCTCTTATAGAGAATTTAAGACTACTTAAAAGCTAATTTATTGCGCCATCCCAAAATGCTTCCATATTTAAAAAAAAATATGTTTAAAAATTTAAATTTGTGAAAGGTAGTTGCAGTGATTTAAGGCTAATTAAATGCTCAATTCTAACCATGTCATAATTATTCCCTCCTCTTTCCTCGCCTCTTAAAATGACCGAATATTTGCCATATGAGCATTTTTGTTCTGCTATACAGGGTGAGGCAATAGTGCGTCGGACTTCGTTATCTCAATTTTTTTTAAAAGTACAAGTAAACTAAATAAAAAAGTCTATAACTGGAAATTATTTGCGAACATACAGTGCGAGCCAAGAAAAAATTACAGGACCAAGTGCCCTTTTTTAAATGGAATGCTATAAAGTACATTCAGTGCATTTTTTGAAGCCCCTTTCTAGTCTCCTTTGACTTATTATTATTGGCTATCTCCCAACCACTTGGATATTATGAATTTTTTTCTTGAAATAATGCAATCTGCAGATGGATATAAAAAAAATCGAGTCGCAGTATACAGTCACAATTAAGGGTTTTAAGAAAAACTTATGTGAATACCAGTTACGAGACATAATTAATGTTATTGAATCATTTCCATTTCCCAAAAATGTACAGGGTGACCTGTATATTTTTTAACGATGTGATGTAGGACTGAAAAACGAACATTTTTTGTAAGTACTTCCCTATAGCTAATTGCAACCATTTTCTTTTTATAAATAAGTAAATGTTTATTTTTCAAGAACTTTTTTAATTGAATTGTTTCGATTTTTTCAAATGGAACTCCCTGTATATTTTTCAACGGATATGATGTAGAAATGAAAAATTAACATTTTTTGTATGGCTAATTGCAACCATTTTCGTGTTATAACCATTTGAAGACATTTAGAAAATTCAATTTAAAAAGTTCTTAATTGAAAAATAATTTTTGGCAACCCTGTACATTTTTAGGAAATTATAATTATTCAAAAACATTAATTAGATGTCGCGTAACTGGTGTTCACATAAGTTTTTCTTAAAACCCATAAATTGTGACTGTAGTGATTTTTTTAATATCCATCTGCAGATTGCATTATTTCAAAATTCATTATATACAAGTTTTTAGGAGATAATAATATAGGAGTGAGAGGAGACTAGAAAGGGGCTTCAAAAATGTACTGCTTAAAAAAATTCTCGAACCTCGAAGTACCTCGAAGCACAAATGCTTGACTGGAACTTTAACTTGACTTAATCACAGCCGTTAAACATATGATTAGTGTTTAACTTTTGACGCCTGAACATGGCTGTATTATAAAACAGCCGAAATCGGTAGTCAATAATAACAAAAATATTGTGACGTAAAAGTCTGTTTCTTTTCCTCCCATTAAACGTATTTGCTGCGCGGTATTTCATATTAGGTATTGTGGATTAAAATTATCATATAATGTGTGTGTAATTGTGCCGCTCCTGTATCGACATATAAATATTTAATCTAATAACATCCGTATTTATATCTTATTTTATAGCCACAGTTAGCTAAAAGCGCTTTTATAGATCATCGACTGTGATTGTTTTCTTTAATCTGTCAAACACATAAGATCACAGTGTGAGATCTATGAAAACGCTTTTAGCTAAATTTGGTTTTAAAAGAAAATATAAATACGGCTGTAAATGTGGTAACTCACAGCCCAATTTTATCGATTGTAATGTATCTATCTCCAATATCAATAACTCTTCAATGTGGCAACATCTCATGTTTTGATTAAACTGATATTATTTTTCGCTTTTCTTGTAATATACGTAGGAGGTTGTTAAACCCCGCTAACATTTGGCATTCAGGGTACGTCTAGCTTGTGTAGGAGTCGGTATTGTACTGGATCTAGTTATATATTCTTCTATATTAGTCTGCAGCATGTATTCTTAGATATAATCGATAAAGTTTGTATACTAAATGTGGGATTGGAGATTTGTCTATTTTAATAAAATCCGGCTACGATATAGTACCTACTATTAATAAATTAAATAAATAGAATCGCTTGATCGATAATGTTGGGTATTGCAGTGGTCCTTGAAATGCTTAAGGTCGCGATTTTGTAAAGTGAGACGCAAATAGACGCATTTATTTTGGTTAACTATAAATAATTAAAAAGCTACATAAGATCTGATAATCCAGTTAGTTAAAGGCACTAGCTGTTATTATAGTGATGATTATACTCGCGTACGCCGTGTACGCGAGAATCATATCTGTCATTTAAATAGTTTCCTATTCTTCAAATTGTAGTATGCATAGTGCTGCCCTCTTCCTACCATGTTAAAATTCTTTCTCGATTTTAAAAATTGGCAGTGGCATTCGATGGTATAGACTCGAAGCATAAAGAGTATTTATTGAATTGGTTCTGAAAACACACATTTTTAGCGTCTGGTTATTATCGTAAGTAATATCATAAGGGCATCTAATTTTTCCGAAAAAAATTGAAAAAACACGTTGCTAGGTAATATTTTAACAAGAAGCATGAGTAATGGTGGCAACAAAAATCCGAGTGGAAGACGATGATTTTTGCACCTGCACGAATGCAACGTGTTTTTTCGATTTTTTTTCACAGGAAAAATTAGATGCCCTAATGGTATTTCACAAGACTAGGTAAATCTTTAATGTTGTTGATGGATCCAGCTGTACAGTGAAAATCTCGAGGAGTGGCTGCAGGATCTTCTGTTTTCTGTTTTGTAGCTGGAGGTTCTGAGGCGTCACTTCCAAGGGTGTTTATGATTTTGGAATAATGTTCATTATCCATTTGAAGATAAGGTTTAATTGAGTTGGATGAACTGTGGCAATAATAGTGTGGCAGTAATTTTAAATAATTGTTGTTCACCCACTCCTCTTTCCCCACTCACTCTTTAGCCAGGTTACTGACTGCTGTCTCGACCGCATAGAGTGGTTTGTTATTTTTATTTCTTTTGTATTTAATTCTGCCTTCTCTGCTGCTTCTTTAGTCCATTTCGAAAGTTCGTTTTTCCCACTGGAGTGTTGTACCATCCACTTAATTGTTCTTTGTTCCATGATGGGTTTACTGTTAAGAATAATCTATCAGTTGTTATTCTTGAGGAAGGTTTAACCATTTAAAAAGACGGACTGGACAAAAGGTAGGGTATTTCGTGTTGGGGACCAGCCATTTCCTATCGGCCATTTTTTTTCTCCACCCTGGGCCGTTTTATTGAAGAAGGGATTATATTCTACTCTTCCTAAAAGTAGGAAGAGTAAGTCAGTTATTTTAAAAATATGTAATTATGTTATGTACCTGTTTTAATCCCAGAATTATCCACTTCCTCTTTAAAATAATGAACTCTGCAATTGACTGCTTCTCCACGTCTCCAGGCAAGTTCTTCTGAGGCGCTATGGTAAAATTTTCGCTTGAGTCCCGCCGGAGTGTCTTCGTCCCATAATAAAACCATTACGAAATATTCTTCCAATTTTAATGAAGCAGAGCTCGATTTCCTTTTATTGACGCAAATCTGCAAATTCCTTCGTTTCGCATTACGAGCTTCCCTACTAGACTTAGGAGATCATATCTTTAAATGGTTCTAAAATTACTTTCCACTTCATAAAATACATATCTTGCATTTTTTTTGCAACGGTGTTCCACATTGTATTCACAGCTAGTTCTTTGTAATTTTCACCGTTTTCTTTCTTCATATTCCACTCCCAATCTTTCAGGATTAGGTTTAGTTTCTCTAAACTTGTAGTTTCCAAAAGCTCGTATTTCTTTGCCTTGCAAAATTTCGTAAACTGTTTCCATATTGACGTATGGGTTTTAACGGTATTGTAAGGTACACTTTTCTCAATCGCCAGATCAACATTAGTCATAGAATCACTTCCAAAGCGACTCATTTTCACTAGATAAGCTGACTAGCACTGTTTAAAAACAATATTACAAAATTTATTGACAATAAAATCAGAAAAATTGTTTAGCGTCGTTTTCTGGTGCCCTAGGAGACCATAGTTACTTGTTATCAAAGGTATTGTAATTTTTGGTGACAACAGCTGTCAAGTTTTGCCGCGGGTAAACTCGAAAAAACTGCTGACAAGTGCTGTCATACAGTTTTTCCATCTAGAAACCATTTGTAATTCAAAATTGCGCGTTTTTGATTGGTGGAAATTAAGACGAGGGAAATAGTCATCGTGTAGTCATAAAGTAACATCGTGATTTAATGTTAAAAATCTAGTTATATGTTTGCTAAGTGTGATTATCAAGTACTTCTAATTACCTAACATTTGCACAGAAGAATTTGGCAGCTAATGTAATATTACCTCCAGTTTAGTGGTGTTGATCTGAGCATATTTTTAGGATCATTGGATAGAACGATAGAACATTTTTTTAAATAATTGATACAGAAAATATATAAAAAATATATTTTTTTCGAAAACGTATAGACATTAGGTATCAGTGTATTTTTTTTATATTATATATTTAAAATAGGGGGAAATAGGTAAAAGAAATAGGTATTAAGGAAGATTAATAATCGCCAACAAATGTTTCATGTTTTAAAACACCTCTTCCTTTAATTTAATTTACCTGAATTAAATGGCCCCTAATCCAGGATATGTATACTGATGGATTTTTATTTTGCCTATCGGCGATTTTTCTGGAGGTCGTGACAAGTGAAGATATTGAAAATATTACGTAGGACTTGGTAATTCCTGTGGCAATCAAAATATACAAGGTATACCTTTTCTGGTAGACTCTGGAGATCCCCTCGTAGAATGTGGATTTCCTAGGATTCTAGGATGCAGCTACTTCTGCCAATTCGGAGGTCCAGTGGAACTAAGACGTACGAGCGATATGTACCAACAACAAGTGAAATGGTTCCATTACGGGAGGAGATGTCTTCCTCTCTGCTTAGCTTAATCACCAGAGGAATTATTTCTCGGTCATCTCATCAATTTATAGAAGAAAATATTACCAGTATCTGGACGTATCTGGACCTGGACGAGCCAGAGACTGTGACTTTACCAATACGGCAAGCAAGAATTTAATGTTTATTTAATAATAAAAGAACAAAACGGTATAAAATAAAAAGGCTAAAAGTAAAATAATAAGGCCCAATGTGCCGGCGTTCGCGTATTTATAACCTCGCGCCGCCCTACTACCCCAGCTAGCGCGTGCTACACAGAATCACAGGACATTGTATAGGTACCTACCAAAGTTTGAATTTTGCTAGCGGCATCTCGCGGCTTATTTTAAAATATTTGAAATAAGGTATTATTATTTAAAGTATTTGCTATTGAATTGAATGGAGTATATTTACGTTACACTCTCTAATATTAAATACTTGAGTCTTTAAATGTTGCACAATTCATAATTTATCACCAATTTCTGACGTAGGAACAAACAAAATCAATAAAAAAGGAAAATCTGACCGCTTCAATTTGACGCAGCAACATACTTGTCGTCTGGCCCAATTTTGCCACATGCACATGAATGCATAGTTTTATTCGTTTAAACGTTGGCACACGGTACAAAATACTTCATTTAATGATTTTCTTCTCCACATCAGTTCTGCGAAGCGATTATTTTACTCTGAGCACAGTCCTTATGGGATTTGATATTACTAGTAAACCCGTGAGTAAACCCAGCCTAGTGTTCAGTGGGAACATTCCACAGTTCGGTCTGGTCAATCACCTCTTCCGTCTGCCCGTTTTCTTACTTGGTATTCTTTTCTCGCGTACGTACACGAAAGTATGGGTCGTGTTTTTTAGAACGATATAGACGAAAGTTTAGAAAGTATGTAATTACCGTTTCAGATATTTCATTATTTTGATAATATATTGCTATTTACCGATGTCTGCCCAAGCCTAGTCTGTCCTACTTTTAAAATATATAATATGCAATTAATTTACCAGAATTGGTTGGGAATTAAATCTCTTTACAGATGTAAATACTTTGTTCATAGAATCACTTTATTAAATAAATTATGTTTAAAGGTTGATTGGAGGATTCAGTTCAATCAACGGTTTAAGATCGTGATTAATACCTTGTTTTATGAAGCACCGAGCTCCCTAATTTAAATTCACGTCTCACGTTTATTGATATTTCATAAAAATGAATATTATATACTATATTAAATTAATAACACAATAGTAGAGAGCACCCTTGAGAAAAATGTGTCACCCTATGGGGGTTTAAGAGTAAACGCTGCCACTTGTCTTATTTAATAGTTTATAATTAAATTTCTTTATGTGTAAAGTTGGCCATATTGTCAAGTCCATAAGGGAATTATTCAAAATTTTCGAGCTATTAACACTAAATACAGTTGAAATAAACATTGTAGTACAAAAATGATCGAAAAGTCTGTAGCAGTTGCTCAAAAAAAATGTTTTAATTAGCGAAAAAGCATTGACGCTTACAGCGATTTAAAATATTGAACGTCCGTATCTCAATTCGAGACTGAAAAATTGTAATGTTTCGATGCATTTTGGCGTTTAGCAACCGATATTTCGAAAACAAGTCCTTAAATCAAAAAAGACCTCTCATACAGTACTGTGGAATGATGCTTTCTGATTACAACGATGTGCCATTTATAATTTTCGAGCGTTAGATGACAGAAAAATTATTAAGCGTAAAGCAAATCACAGATTTATTTGTCACTGCAAGCGACCGTCGCGTCGTGTTAAAACTGATGATAAGAGCTAACTTTTTGTATGAGTTACTTGTTATTTTGGTTTATAGTTAATGTGCCTACCTAATATTGCCAGTTTGTGCCTAGGTAAGTCGATTTTTTGTACATAAGGTTAAAAACATGATAGCAATCATTTTAGTGTGAAATAAATAAATAAAGAAAAATCAAGCTGGATAAACGTGGAAGTTCGACGTCTGAAACTAAAGATTGAATCAAGTTTGCGCGTTTTCGAAAGAGAAAGCATTAAAAAATGCCTAATTTGTGGGAATGCTAACTCGGTAATTTGATAAAAGGTCACGATAAAACGTTAAGAACTAGAGCAAAGGGTACAAACTATGGAAGTAGAAGATCTATCGATACAGAGATAAATGATGAAGATATTCCCTTGCCACGACAATGGCAATTGTTTATTCACTTAGTTTACAATAAAAATCAATTGACAAATTTTCTTATCAGAACAAATTAGCACATATTTTCAAAATCACACTGTTGATTTTTTACAAGCGGCGGATTTTCAGACATTCTAGATTATAGAGCATAGAAGCAATTTTAGACTTTGGAGATCTAACCATGAAGAAGCGGATACGCGGATGTTACGTCCTAATATTGTCTGCCAAGAAGGCAGGCTACAATACGTGTATTATTGATTACAGGGATACCGACATTTCAGTACTATTGTGCCATTTTAGACAATATTTAACCACTGAAATATGGAACCAGAGCTTTTAAAAAATCTGCTCACGTTTCATGATTTTACTGGATGCGATACAACAAACCAATTTGCCGGCTTGGGAAAGAAAAATTGCTTGAAAATTTATTTAAATGCTCTCTATCTGCTGAATGATTTTGGCATAACGTAACTTTTAATGATGACACCTTTCCAAATATTCACAGTTTCTCTCTGTAACTCTGCACAAATAATAAAGACGTCACTTCCATCAACTACATTCGTGGACCTGGCTAGCTCCAAAATAGTAGATATATTGCCTTCAGAAGATTGTCTACGACCACACTTTCAAGTCCACATTTGGCTTAACGCTGTAATACTGAGGCCATTAAATTGCCTTCAGAAGATTGTCTACGACCACACTTTCAAGTCCACATTTGGCTTAACGCTGTAATACTGAGGCCAGTTCTCTTGATTTACTATGAATATGGTTGGAAACTCGAAAATTATATTTCCCGTCTTACAATGATTTATTTCCCAGAGAAGTATTTCTCTGGGAAAGATTTATTACCCAAAGAAGTATTTCCCATCTTACAGGCCCTTCCGTCAATACCAAAAGATTAGACAATTTTGACATATTCACTTAAATTTATCACTAAATTTATCACGTGTATTAGCAGAAAAAAATTGATATTTCTTGCACAGGATAGTGTAGTGTTTGTGACAAAAATACTGCCTCAATATAAAATCACGGTTAAGACTTCTATTTCCACAGATATTATTGACGATGATAACGAACCCGAATCTGATGACGAATAAATGTTTTCATTTGATTTATTAGGTATATGGTTAAAATTCTTTACATTTTCTCTTACCCATTTCAGTACTTTTTTTTACCCGACAGCCCTTCTTGTCGACAAATAATTCAGAATTTCTTACAAAAATATTCATTAATGCAGTTTGCTAAAAGGTGACCTATGTACGTAATTTGAAGATTTATTATCTATAGCGTCAAAATCGTCTTTATAATTTGTTATGATATGACTTGTATGATTTTATTTTGCATGTGCAGTAGTATTGCTGTTAAAAAATAAAACAAAATAAACAAACACTAGGTTATATTAATTCTTGTTCGATCGATTCTCTCCGCAAAATTGGTGCGCCCGGGACGAAAAACGCGAGGGACGGCGATCGACGATCGGCTGATGCGACGTAAATAAATTTGTGATATGCTTTACATTTAATCATTTTTCTCAGCTCTCTGACGTTTGAAAATTATACCGTTGTAATCGGAATGCTTAATTCCGATAATAAATGCGATAAAATTGCAAGAAGTTTTTTTTGTCTATGGGTTTTCGAAATATCGGTTGATAAACGCCAAAATGCATCGAAAAATTAAATTTTTTCAAGGTTCTCGAACATAGATACGGCGTAAAAAATTTTTGGAGCAACAGCTACAGAATTTTCGATCATTTTTATAGTAAGATATTTATTTCAACTGTGACAATCATTTAGTGTCAATAGCTCGACAATTTTTCATAATGCCCTTTTGCACATTGCAATATTCGGCCAACTTCACACTTAAATATATTTAATGTCATACTAGACTGTTATTTTGGTAAATAGCCACCCTATTTTGAGATACATTAGATGAGATATAACGCCCTTGGGCATTATAAATTAAACCATGGCAATCAATCAATTCTAAAATGGAAATTATATATAACCTTTATTACGGTCAATAAAAATTAAATGCGTTGCTATGCAACGTGTTTACAAACAATTTTAATTTTTACTGTGTTTTAAATATAATCGTTCTGAAGGTGTCAAATAGATGTCAAATTAATAATTCGTAAGTGTCAAAAAAAAATCGAATTACATAACAGACTAATTGGACATTAAACGTTGAACGCATCCGGGTGTTGTAGGATAATTACGCCCTCGGTCGACGTACATTCCCTGCCGACATCGGTGCGTTATTATACTTATCACACCCTTGGTACCTTAATTACTATAATTATGAGCTATTAAATAAGACCAGTGGGAGCTTTTACTGTGAAAACCCCCACACCAATCATTTTTAAGCGGAATCTGACTTGGCGAGCTCTATGCTACTAGTATGGCATTATGAGGGCTTTTACTGGCTGACAGAAGGATGTGACTACCGAGTCGTAGACGATCCTGTCGCGATCTGAAATCAGTAAAAACCCTTCCCTTACGTTTATTGTTTATATATTTTGTTTTGTTATTCATATGTAAATATATCAGATACTCAAATTTCAATTACAACATAGTGCCTACATTACCTCATAATGTAATAGACATAATCTATCTGTTTAACTGGACTGTTATGTGACAGAAATGTTAAGGTTATTGCTAATATTTATATCATTTTTAACGGCTATTATATGTAGATATTAAACACGTTTTTTATAGAAATTATGAGAGGTTTCATTCTTGCAGAACTTTATACAAAATTGCCGTTACTTCAAATATACGCCTATGGATATTGCCTATAACATATTATATACCTAATCATGTTTATCAGTCGCGTTGAAAGTAAACTTACTGTAATACCCGCCGGAGATAATACATTCACTAACCTTTATTGACATTATTGTCTGGGTACTAAAAATATCGAGGCATCATCTCACAGGGGTCCCAAATCTTAAAGGCGTGATAGAGAATCTTAAGCCGGGCTCAGACGGCTGGTATTCTTGGTCTATATTTGTTAATGGCGTATGTTTGCCACGTAAACCACTTAACACGAGTGAATGGTTTATTCTTAGTAAATGAAAACACTAACCACTTGTATATGTGGATATATACAGAAACGATCATTGAATAGTTCTACAAGTTCTTTTGCTTTTACCGAATCTCATCATTTTACCGAATGATGTTCGATTTATTTAATTGAAGCAATTTTCCCTTTCTTTTAGTTTCTTAAATAGAGAATATAAAATTCAAAAATTGGATAATTAAATCAGGAATTTTGTAGAATGAAAGAACAAAGTTAAGGAGTAAATAAACGAAATTTATGTATCCCTTAAATTTATGTAAAACCCTGAAGGTTTTAAGAACAATAGAATTTTTGTGGAAAGATTTTTTTGTAAATCATTAACAAATTTTTAACTCATTTGTAGACATCCTGTAAAATAAATTAAAATTTAAAGACCTATTTATGGGCTCGAAGAGAAGTAGAATGTAATATAAAGCAAAACTTTTCGTGGTAATTCATTAATCATTAAAAAAAATACTTCAGTCGTTGGCGTCCTGTAGTTATATACAGGACGTATTTATATACAGCGGCGGCTGGTGGGGGATGTAATTAATTATTGTTTTATATTCATACTTTTTCCTTCAAATTCAATTCAGTTACATAAAACATTTACGTATATTAACATCTAATATACCTATATTTACATTTGTGTTCAGCGCCCACACTACAGAGCCCACCCTCACCGACTATGGAGTACCTATAGGTATTACATAAATTGTAAATCTGCCGGCCGGGTGCCTAGGCTGAACGCGCAGACAGCGGCCAAGCTTCTCTTCGGTTGCAATGGAAACGGACCGAAGAAGCGATCACGTGATTTTTAACGGGATTCCGGTCGTAGCTCGACTCAGCCCAAAGTCGTACTAACACCACTCAAACGGTTGACGTACGCGTGCCGGTTCTTGTGTTTTATGATATTCTTTTGAAGTTGAAGGTTGAAGACAAAAAATGAGGGTGTGCGATCTCATGAGTTTAAACTTTTGTTTGAATTTGACGGACAAGGTAGACATTAAAAAAACCAACGCCACTTACGTTTGGCAAATCAGAAACTCGGTTTTTAAAAACAATATTTATTTCATTTATTTTTATTTCGAAATACACAAATTTTGACTTGCAGACCAAATGAACCGAACTTGTTTATAAGTGAGAATATTAATGAATTGTGAATGCGGACAATGGGCAAGACTCAATTCTTATCGGCTGTAACGTAACATAAGTAAAGAGATTAGAGTTGTAATAAATGCTGTTGCAGGCACACCGTGCCTCGAAGTTGATACGTAACTCACCCTCCCAAACAAAAATGTCACCAGTCTGGATACGTAACTCGCTCTTCCAAACAAAAATGTCACCAGCCACCGCTGATATATATCAACATGAGAATACATATTTAAGAGTTTTAAGGGAATCAGAGTTTATCATAGACACCAATTTTACCCATTTTTCGAGCTAATTAATTACATTTGATATTATGTTAAAACAATACTACCTAATAAAAAAATGAAATCAACAATATCTAAGTAGGAACTAAAAATTATTGCATTGCATCCTCAACAGTCAACAGATAAAAAGTTGCAATTGCAGTCAGTTCAATAAAATTGTTTTCTTGCAATATCCTGGAAACTTCCAAGAAATTTTAACGTTTATATACCTACCTATTTCTTTGACGTTCTAATCTAAAAATTTAAGGTCACTTGAAGCCACAGCTAGAGTCGGTGTTTTCAGCTTTATTATTATCGTTAACCGATTATTATCAGTCAATGGAGTAAGTATTTCGTAATTCCAGATTAATTGATAGAGATTTTATAGTAATTAAGGTAACAAAGGTGTTAGAAGGATAATAACGCACCGAGATCGGGAGTGTACAGTGTACAGGAATGGACGTCGACCGAGGGCGTATTATCCTATAACACCCGTGGTAACTGTCTAATAAAATGAGATAGAGATATGTCTGTTTGTCCTAAAGTAAAGCAAATTGAATCGAGAAGTTATGTTTGTAGTATGCCACTTATGTTACTATGCCAGTTATGTTTGTAGTACTTCACTGGCATTTTTCTCCATAGTCCACTTACATAACAGTGATTACAATTATCAAACAACCATAAAACTTTTTAATAAGAATAAATATTAGTTTTGTTATTTTATTTTTTGCAGAAATATATCATTTTTGTTTTATTCTTGTTATTACCACAAATAAATTAATATTAAAAAAACATTTTTAGAAACAAGCCTTTATTGATAAGCTCTAAAAAGAAGAAAATAAACTTTCAATTTATCACATTACACAATTTATTACATTACACATTTATATGGTATAAAAGCTTTTGGCGATATTTCGCTATTTTATAAAAAAATATTATTTTTTTCTTGGATTTACTTATGCCAATATCAAGTTACATATTGGATTCTTGTTTATCTACACAGGTAAATCTCGCTACAAGCTTTTATATCATACAAATTGTGTAGTGTATTAAATTGATGGGTGTAAATTAATTTAAAGCTTTTCAATAAAAGCTTGTTTCTAAAAATGTGTTTTACTATTAATTTATTTTTAATTTTTTAGTTATCGCTGCTCATATTTCTAAGTCTGTTCATTTCATTTAATTCATCATTGTTGCATGGCCGTTTGCCTGTTAATTTAGGACAGTCTAGTTCTTCAATAAAGAGACATAGATTTAGCTCTACTTAACTCCACTTATTTCATCTTGAAGCTTACTTGTGCCTAACGAAACACAGTTCCGGGATTGATTTTGGAGCTTATCCTAGACAGGGTGCAAACCAATGCTATTGACGCCCATCTCGCCAAATTACATGTCATAGTATGAAGCCGAACAAGGCGTACGTTGCAAGATTTGACCCGAACCATTCGACCCCAAAATCGTAACCGGGAACTCCGAAAACCTCGGGATAACAACATTCCAGACGGATTGGAGCAACTAAGGTTTTGTTGACTCTTGTCGGTCCCTACAACTTTTGTTCCAGCACCACCAAACTATCCCTAACTTTTGCGGAGTTTAACTCTTTAAAATTGCTGTAGCGGCCATCTTGTTTTCCGCCATTTTGGGTTTTCCCCTTGAACCCATTCATTTGATATACATATCATGGGGGTGCATAAAAATAACTAGTCCACCATCTTTGGGAGTCAGCCATATTGATTTAGAGCGACATCATTTTGTTTTCGTATTCTCCTCGGCATACCCTTTCATTTGATACCCATGTCACGGAAGTGTATATAAATAAGATAACTATTCAGCCATCTTGGGCTGTCCGCCATATTGGATTTATAATGACGTCATTTAGCTAGCCATGCATTGTCATCTAAACTAGACGTGCATGCAAAATTTCAGCTCATTCGGTTTAGGATAACTACTTTAAAATCCAGTTGCAAGATTTGACGTTAAATATTTGAAGTTAAATAAAAGCTTGTAAAAATATAATTATTAAGGTTTATGTACCTAGATATTGTTTAAAAAATTAACGGAAATGTGCTTATTCTCAATCAGTTAATAAATGGCCACTACTGACATTCAAGAAGTTTGGAAATACGTTACTTTCAACATTTGCTCGGGAAGTGGGGGGGATTTGGAAGTGTTATGGTTTTGATTTTGTTATATACTAGAAGGACTTCTTGAACCACATGACTTGATTCTAGTCCTTCAATAATATATGCTTTTTTTCATTTGATGGCTGAATTTTTCTCATAAAAGTTACCAGGCTACGTACTATAGTTCTCGACACGTTTGAAATATACTTCTTTCAAGTCCTCTTATCTAATATGCTTACTTTGAAATTATTTATTACATATGATGTTGCAGTAGGTTGTAATAAGCTCTTTCTATTATTTCATTCAACGAGCTGAAAATATTATTAGCAAATGTTACTGATAAACAGTAGAGAAGAGTCGGTAAGCGGGGTAACGTGGGATAAAATGTGACAAATGCCAACATGTGATTTTTGTAAAATTTCGTGTTAAATTATGTCATAAAATTTTATAACAAAATCTGCTTAGATTGTTTACCTGCCCCAGGCTATCCTCCACACTTAAATACTTTGGAAATTTCTATATTAAAATCCTAATGGCCTTTATGTCTACATTAATTAGCAGTTTTAAGTTTTCATTTGCCTCACTTACTTTCTAAAAAATAATCAAAAGCTTAAATCTCCTGTACTACCCGGCTTTCCCCTAAATAGATACTTGCTGATAAATAAATAATTACTTTTTTAAAATGCATTGTTTAGGTTTACGAGAAGCATAAAAATAAAATATCGCAAATAATAATAACCAGTGCCAGTAGACATAGATAATCCTCTCATACTTAATACATTTATATGACGAAAACAGTAAGTACTTGGAAATCATTATCGCTGACATGGTTGTATTTCTTCGATAAGTTAAGGCATTCCAGTCACCAAGTCCACACATGAATGGCCTGATGTTTTATTACTTGTAGATAAAGAATGCATTCCCACTTCGCGACCCAGCCACTACGTGCGGTATGAATTTTGTTAGTGTGGCAAGTTGGTCTTATCAATATTTTATATACGCGTATCAAATTACAGTGAAACGTAAGCATATATATGGACAAATCACAAAACGCTGCCACATCACACGCCAGAGCCAGAGATAAGTTAGTATATATTGAAACGTTCGAATTTAAGCATATGTGAAATACGCGGCTAAAACGGGCATGATTATGGAAAACAGTGAGAAAATAAAGGATGAAAAAGTGATTAGCATAAAAATAGTAAATCAGCCCAACCTTCCCGACGAGGTAATATTATAGCTAATAGTATTTTATTCAATAGTTTACTTCCGGTGACCGGTAATGCATTCTAACATCTGGAGACTGACAAACGTCTAATTTTAGAGATTTAATCTGCAACTTACATTATTTGCTTTGTAATTTGTAGATAGAACGGAATAATGTTTAATTGGGAATACTTGTTTTTGTAGACTGACAAATAATATAAATAAAAACATTCGCTGGAAAAAATACACATCTTTATCTACAATTATTGTGATGGCAATATTCTGAAACCATAATATTTACATTTGTAACCACTGGGGTTTTGATCAGATTGGACGATATTAAAATGAATGGGAGCGTCTTGGGTTGGCAAGAATATGTATACATATGTATATACACATATATACACACAAGTTAGACGGGAAAATCTTGATATTGATACATTTGGAATTATCTTACCTCATGTACTCTCGTGTTGTCGATGTTAATCCTGTAATGGGTAAAACCTCACATAACCACTAAGATTCACAAACTAACTTTGTCGGATAATACTGAATTTCGCTACTCGAGAGATTAATTCACATAACATCAAACCAGGATATATATATTTAACGTTTAACATAATAAATTAAGACAACAATTTACACCAAACAAGCTATAAATTTGGACACTAAACCAGATGTGCCAATAATAAACCTATCTATATGAGACACAAAGCTAATCACTAGGGTCAAGTAGACCTGACTCTAACAGAACAATTTTGACTAACTTTGCCCTTACTGAACTATTTGATTTTAAACCCGAATTGACTGTATGAAAACCTGCCGGAAACTGAATAAATTTGGCTAAGATCGCTAACGGCATCTGGTTGCAAAATAAGAACTAAATATTTTACACAACATGGATAAATAATAACAATATTTTTGGTGTTTGTTGTATACACATATGAAGGGGCCGTTGTATACATATATGAAGAGAAAACCCCACAGAAAAACTCTTTTAGGCCATCCAATTAGGCAATCCTTCATTCTCCAAAACAAAATAATTATGATATTTCTGAGATACTCTTTCTGCATTAATTAGTTACCTGCTCCTACTTTTTATGGAAGTATTAATAATAATATCTAAATTCTAATATTATCTTCAGTGTAATGCTTGGCCATTTCGCAATATGATTTCGTTTTGAATATTATACTGAATACTAATTTACCAATACCGGAAACCATAAATTAAGTGACACTTCTAACTGCCAACTGACCCAAGGAATAAAAATTTAAGATTTTACTGTCGAATCTTTAAGAGATTGATTTTATGAGACGTACCGCCAGGGGACCTAATTGACCCTACAGAAGGGACAATAAGATTTTAGATATTTTATTTTTTGGCAGTCGGCGTCACACATCTGTTTACGTTTTGAAATTTAGCTGTGATCTGGTACTTAAAGAGAAAACACAATACAAGATAAATTACCCATTTAATGTGGACCTTAGAATTTTCGGCAATAAACAAAGGACACACGAATTTTGAGTCGATATCATACTTCCCAAAAAAAAAATATAGGCCTGGACTGTACCATTTTGTTACACATTTAACACGCATATGACATTCGATTGTTTAAATCAACGTTTAAAAAATAAACTGGATAAATAAATGTGTATTAAAGTCACTTTATTTAATTTAATAGATTTTAGATTTAATTTAATAGTACATACTTACGGCACGCATATGAAAGTTTGCGAATCGAGCGAAGCGAATCCGCAATTCATATAATAGACCGGGAGCCAGCTGGCATTTTCAGTGACCAAAACTAAGAAAACTAAAATTTGGTTCTATTAGTTAATTTAGTATTGCTACTAAACCAAGTGACTAAATCAGCTTGCACATTTGCAGTAGGTGTAGCCGCGACCGCCTCCCACACACGTATATAATATGATAAGAAAAACAATATGAAGAAAGCTGATATTTTGTTAGTACCTTTATTATGATGTAAATTAAATTAAATGAAGTTGAAATTTGGCGATATGATAGTTGACATTAACAGTTTCATGAAAAAAATAGTCCACTTAATTTTTAGCCGTGGAAAAGTGCTCAGCTGACGGCTGAAAGATACGGCCCATCGCTACGCGCGCGGGCGCGTGGCATCTTTCACTACATCAGCTGAGCACTTTACCACTGCAAGATGCTCAGCGGACTATTTTTTCATGTAACTGTTACAGATAACTATTAGTTTACGAGGTTTCAGCTTCCTCAGTATCTGATATGTATCAATATTTATTAATAAAAAAGCAAAGCGCGCATATGCCAATTTGATTAATTTATTCGCTTCTACTGGATAGGGGTGGAACCTTTGATGTAACTGTAACACTCGGAGTAGTTTCCACAAACACCAAAACACTTTCACTTCGCTCGACGCGCGTTTCGCCAACCAAGTTGGCATCATCCGGAGACGATTAAAACTGCAATACAGTTAAAACTTCATTAAAACTTCAGTTTTAATCGTCTCCGGATGATGCCAACTTGGTTGGCGAAACGCGCGTCGAGCGAAGTGAAAGTGTTTTGGTGTTTGTGGAAACTACTCCGAGTGTTATTCGCTTCTCGCAAATTTTCCGAGATATTCTGACGGAAAATTAGATCATATAGAAACAAAATATTGGTGTCTCGGTTTTTTGTCTTATTTGGCGAGATAATACCTCGGTCCTTCATCCTACGATAAATTTGGAGCGGGCTGAGGAAACTCGTGCGGAGGTGGCACGTACAGTGCATCTAAGAAGTATAAAAAGTTGAATGACTGGCTAGACTTGAAAGGTCACCGCTAGCCATGTGCTAGGCATTTTTGATTAGGGGGTCCAAAGTAGAAGGTTTTTACATGAATATTTTAAACATCACAGGTGATAGTGAATGCAAGTATCCATACCATTCATGAAGTATTGCTTTCAGCGCGTTACCATTTTTTAGTGCGTGTAGGATATTTTAGGGTATTCAGATTCATATCTCGAGAATTGTTAGGCGTATTTACGTAAAATATTTTTTTAGCTATTAAAAATTGCGATCTTTAACTTTTGTAATATTTTCACATTGGAGCGATACGAAGCGACATAACAAAATCCGCGACCTTTGACCTCTTTATGTCACGAACCTCCAGTGCGTATCTTTCAGACGTATATCGAAACATTATAATAAAATGTTTAAAAACCAAAATTGCGGGGAGGTCGATTTTTGGAAGACGATTGCTAATTGTCCTGGATTAAAAAGATTTTAGTAAGGGTATCAGAGAAAAAAACGTGAATTTGGACCCCGCTCAAATAGGGCTAAATGATAGATCTTAACGTATATAGCAAGCCATTAAAATGAGCGTGAGCTCACAATGAGCGTGATACGTGTCACGGTTTTTTATTGCAAAATAATTTTGAAAACGCCACTTTTTTTACTTTTTCTCAATAATGGAGAAAGTTATGATTTTAGAGAAAAAAGTTTTGAACCAAATTCATTCAGCGGATGATTTTACGTAAGCATTAAGCATTTAAAAAAAATTGTAAAAATTGTTTTAGATGCAATATTAAGAGCCAAAATTTGAAATGCCAAAAAATAACAATACAATAAAATATAGAAAAAAAAGTCTGAATTCGTTGAAATTGGAATCTTACATATCCATTACAATCCTTAACAAAATGCGCTGGGTCGGATTTATAAAATGTTTGATATGGCAACACGGTTCATTTGAAATTTCGGAACGCTTCTCAGCCTATCACAGCGTAACGGCCGATTTTAATGAAAATTATTGAAATCCGGAAGTAATGACAGTATCGTTCAGCATACCAATTTTCAGAATTTTTCTTTATCAAATTAAATTTTTATTTACGAAAAACTCGTAACTAAGGAACGTAATTTTATCAATTTTAAATTTAGAGATGTGCACAAACTGCATTCGTTGCGCTTATTTTTACATGAATTTAAAAAGAAAATGTTTACTGTAGCTAATAAAATAAATAAAACTGAATGACAAACATATTTTCACTGTATAGTTGTTTGCAAAAGTAATTCGGAAAAGACAATGAAGTCTGGCGAATAGAAATTTCTTATTTTCTTGCAAAATAAACATAGCCTCCTTTTTAATTTTTTACCTTTAAATTATATTTTTTGCCACTGGTAAATTATAGTAAAAAAATAATTAACTTTTAATTTATCTTAGCCGGCACTACTTTTTGTACTCATCTTTCTTGTTATTATGTTGATTATTCAATGAATATTGCTTTTATTCATGTACTTGTTTGTTTATTCGTGTTTCCATTAGACAAATATGCTGCACAGGATCAGATGTTATAAGACAAACTGCATGAATATATAAAGCCGTTCAAGTTAGTAAGTAAATACAATAAAAATATGTTGATATCTCCTCGAAATTCCCTCTAAATTACATCTATGGGTATGAAACCCAGAAGTTTGTTTAAAATAGCAAACAGGATGACGTGAACACGCGAATTGATCACTTAGCTCTCATAGGTTGGCTGAGTTACGAGGTAACCTAATATATTATATCCATGATACTAAGAGTACAAGATATGATCACTTGGGAAACGCGTTTTGAACAAACTTGCGCATGACGTCACCCCGTGACAAAATTGTATGGCGATATATGGAGACGAAAGCTTTTAACACTGTTTTATTATAAAGTTTCGTTATGATTCGACTCGATATAACTATTTTGGACATTGTTTAAGTATACAGGGTGTTTACGAACTTGAGAAACATTTTATATTTTAATTTTTCTCGGTTATTATAGCACTTTCATTAGGTTTATTTTTTGTAAAGCATTTACTTTTAGCATAATATATTATCATGAATTAAAAATAATCTCCCAAGTTATTAAACGCCCTCTATAGGTAGGTACAAAAAAGAACAAGACAACCCAACCAACATGATATTCCCTCTCATTAAAGGGCCTGTACCCCGAACACTGGCAAATAGCTGGTGTCGGAGAGCTGGGACTTTGCCTTTAAAGGTCTACTACGGCACGAACTGGAATCAATGACTATCCACGTCTATAATCCTTGAACTGGAATGGCACTTAGTAGAATGATTGTTTGTAAAGAACCTGTATATTAATTAGTAATTACTGCATTAGACCTTTACTTTTCTGTAACTGCACTACAGTGAACGGGTAAATACCTTATATATAAAAATTACTAAAATACAGATATAAATATACATTAGTTTATCTTATATAATTAATTATCAAAACCATCACAAAATAACTAATAATATTAACATTTCCTTTAAACATACGCGCCAATTTAGCTTCGGTTATTTTTTATTTTCTTCCTGTGTAATGTTGATGCTCTGATTTTGTAGATGTCGTTTGTTTGGTTTTTGATTTTTTTAGTGTTAAATTTATATTGCTGATTAAATTCGTACAATAATTATTATTCGAAAATAGTGTAGTTTTTTTTACTATTTAGAGCAGGCATCAATTTAGCATGTACACACAACCGCACGAAAGATAAGTTTTGACATAACCATAACCTAAGTTTTATTTGGCATCTTTAGCCTTTAGCTAAGATTTTCGTTTATAACATATATATTTCATACTCTTAATTATTTATTAATATAGTTATGTCATCCATAATTAGGAAAAAAGTAAAAGGCAAGGACGTGAAGGTACAGCATTATCTTTCAACTTCCACTTATTTTTGGGCAATTGCTATAATTTTTCTTTAACTCTGTAACATGAAAATCATAATCAGAAAAATGCAACATATTCTAGCATTTTTAATATTAAAATCATGCGTTTGGTAGCACGTTTGCACCCATAATTTGCAAATCTCTGCTGCAGTTGGAAACTAAAGTATCGATATGTACTGGAAGAATTTTTACTTTTTTTTATTATTGTTACTGGTACAACTCTTCATTGCACAGTAAACCATTGTTTTTCACAATCACAAATGACCAAAATAATTAAAATAACGTATATAAACTTATAAAATAATGTATTTAAACTTATAATGCAATGTATTTTGAAGATGTGTCAAATTTGAATATTTGAAATTTGTCACGGAATGACGTCAGCAGAGAGAGAGAGATAGGGGATCGCATGCGCGTTGGCATATCTTGTAGTCTTAGTATCATGTATTATATCAGCCTTGAAGATTCCTACTTGTCACTTTGACATTAGTGAAATATAATAAGTAAATTTTTAAAACTTGCTTCATTTCTGAACCGGCTTACTTTCCACATCTAGTTATGAAAAGTAATGTATTATGTCAAGACTACAGTATGCCACAATATAATGTATTTTTGTTACAGGGTGCTGGTCCGGGTAATGGCACAAATCAATCCCAGCAGTTTTACCCTGGACTACCAACGGGCTTTCCACCGCAACATTTCCATTCCAATATACAAACGGGACATCCAGTACCTAGCCCCACGCATATGGGACACTCTCCACCTCCAAACCCGACTTATTATAAGGACGAAAGGACACAAAAGCAACATATTAAACTTAAAAAGAAATTACATGACAAACAACAGAAAAGTGACTCTCTCTTACCTAGAAAAGAATTAGTAAACGGCCTAAAAAGGTCCGGACTGAAAGACAAAGGGATGAATAGTGTGGGTACCAGTGAAGATGGAGAAGAAAGTAGTGTTCCCGATGAGGAAGATTCGTTTCAAATTGTTACTGATATGTTATCGTCCGTCCAGGCACCTAAGGTATGCTATTGATATTTTTGCTAATAATTATCCGCTCATAAATTTGTGCTTGAAAATAATATTATTTACTCGTAATAACTTGAGTCTTTAATTATTTATTTACATCGTTGTATATGATTTTTTTTTAATAATAACATAAAACAGTAAAAAATATTAATAATTAAAATTACACTTTTCAATACTGGCTACAGTTCTCAATCGGCTCCGGGTTACTTTTCACGGCCCGTTATGTAAAAAGATTCTTTTCGTAACCAGGCGCGAAATTAATTACTTTTAATGTAAAGAAAAAATTTAACTATTGTCAGTTTTGGATAGCGACACATTTCAAAACTGAAATTTTATTAGAAATGTCAGCAATTTCTGATAATATGTCATACCTGAAAAAAGAAACTTTAAATCTTGAAAAAATATTGTACCTACCGGGTGATTCATTAACAGAGGACGCCGCGCCGGCCAGAAACTGTATGTTATATATTTTATCGGCGTGGGTTATTGATCTTTAAATTCTCTGATGTAAAGGCATTTGATACTTGGATACTTGGTTTGGTACGTAAAAAACTATAATTTTTTAGTTTCAACAATAATTTCGCCTGTACTCTAGCCGGTCACATAGTGTATCTTTAGATTGATAGGTGTCGGATCCTTTGCCTGACAATTGTGGCGTCACACAGGGTTCTATTTTAAGACTCCTGTTATTTTCTTTGTCATCCCATTTCCATATCTATATAGAAAATTGTATTAATGATCACTACGCCGATGACACACGAATATTCAAATATATCCTGATTTCCTCCTAAACGATATAATCTTGCAACTGAGATTACCAACAATTATTTGGCATTTTTATATAACATTTCAGTAGCACATAATTTAAAATTAAATGTTACTAAGTCCGCGGTAAATTACCTACTTCGAATCAAATAAAAGGCGAATCAAATCTTTAGTCATTTGAACATTCTTTTAAGTTGTCATATAATGCTGATGCTATTCATGCACCTGCACTACCACTATTATGCAAGACGACTACAACTCCTGCAAAACGGATACTTATAATGTTCTACAGGACTCCGAAAGTCTTTTTAGTGAGCCTCAAATTCTCCAAAGACGGCTGTAGTTAAACTACCTACGAAAATGTCACGATTGGACCGTAATAACGTACAGACGTGAGTAAAAAAATAGGATCTAATTAAGAGGATCTAAATTAGAAGTCTTAATAACTTATTTTTGCTAAGATATAGTTGTGTACATCTAACCTCAATTTTTGTGACATCTGGAATCTGGAATTTGTCCGGAGTGCGGATCAGAGATCCGCTGCCCTTAGGCCCCATTGGGCCCCTTGTGCTTCCTACGTGAGGGAAATGTCTCCCTAGGCCATCGACCAGCCAAATGTTGTACAAAAGGTGATGATGTTGCCCAGGGGCATTCCCCTCAAATTGGCCATAGAAGGCCAACGTTCCCCCAATATGGATTATCTGGTCGATGACACGGTGGGACATTCGCAAAGTACATGCTCGATCGTTTCATCTTCTTATTCACATCCTCTGCAGATGGGTGCGTCACTTTATCTCATGTTATAGAGGTGTTTCCTTACCCGGCAGTGTCCTGTTAGGATTCCTGTAACAAATCGCAGTTTACCCCTGTACATTGCCAGATAGTTCCTCGGGATATCTCAAAAGATTTCTGGCCAGCTGACAGCATTTTTGTGACATTGTCAGTTAGTTGTCAAATATTATTCAAATAGAGACAGATTTACATTTTGTTCACGAGAGTACATACACGAAAGCAAGATTTCCTTTAAATGCCACGTACTCTTCTGCCATATTTAAACGCCTATCTTTCAAACAACTCTTCCAAGTTACACAGCAATCTACCTTGTGTCACTACTCACTATACAATGTACAATGTTTAAAAAAACTCAAGATTATATATTTCTTATTAACTGCCTATTATAGAAATATCTGGCACTACTGAATTTATTTATCTCTGCCCTGATTTTTACGCATTGCATTTATATCGTTTGTAGTCTTTAAGTTGAGGCAATATTTCATATCACATTTTCTATGTTAGTTGCTAGTTCGTTTTCTAGTATATATTCTTTATGATTTTTTGTTGTATTCATTCTTCTATATTGACTTTTTAAGTACCCAGAAAGCAGAGTGACGTAATTTTCCTGTGATATTTACGTGACCTATTACGTCGAAATCACCAATATAATAACGTTGTAACGACGTAAAAATTACGGCAGTATATCTCGTAGATGACTACATCTGAATACGTCATTTTCACGTCAATCAAGATAATTCGTAGATGACTTGTTCTTGCTATTCTTTTCATCGTATAATTCGTAATTAAACATCCAAATGTAGGAACAGTACCTACACCTGCATCATGAATAGTCTTACAAAATAAATATTCAATTTTCGAAACCAATTATTTACATTTTCAGTTTTGATTCCAAAAACATAATCCACAATACATATTATGCAATGATATTGTACTTTTTGCATTATATGAAAGTTTTATATATACTATTTTTTCGTATTTTTACGTGTGTATGACGTACATTAGACGTTTCCAAAATGGCGTCGCTAATAAGTGTAAAAGAAGTCGTTTAAAACACGTCTCTTTTGGAGGACAATTGGCCAACGACGGGTTACACTACAAATCAACGTGAATGAGACGTCACGTAACGTCACTCTGCTGCCTAGGCTCTTATACATTTAATTATTATAAAACCTTGAGAGGGGGTCGTATCACCAACAAAAGTGTAACAGATAAATCACTGGAAATTATTTTCAAGTTCGTAAGATAACCACTAGAGGGCGTTACAGTAGGCAACTTACATTAGAAAAATTAAATATGATTATTTTGCTATGATAATGTATATTGTAAATATGTTCTTAATAATTCTCGTAAAATTTTTAATATCCGGTCTAATTTTTTCCCTAGCTCTCCAAATAAGTAGGTGGGGCAAACGTAAACATTTTTAAAGAAAAATAGCTATTACCCCGGTTTGGCTTAACATAATCGAACGAATTCGGTTTCATGAGAAAGATATTTTTTTACTTTATCGTTACTGGAATAGAGTGTGCCAATTTAATTATATAGCGGCGCAATCTAGGTGGGGCTGTTTAAAATACAAACTTACAGTGACAATTCAACTCAACGTTTTTCACCAATGTAATTCAGCCTATGCAATAGCATATTCACTGACAATATTTACGTCAAATGATAGTCAACAGATTATTCCAGCGACAATATTTGTGTCAAATAAACTTCAAAAAACTATGAATTTTATTTTTAATTAACAATCAAACTGGTCCCAATTTGACTTATGGCATGTTTTTGTATTACTTGAAGTTGAATATGCTACTTCTTCGCGAATTGTGGGTACTTAAATCGTTGTTACCAAACCGGTTTATTTTGGAAATTACACGAAGCGCACTACAAGAAATTAAATTATATAAGATAAACGTCAAATAAATTATCAGCACACTGGCATTTAATTATATACTATTTGATAATATTTCCAAACGAACATTCTTGTTTCATTGAATTGTCCTCCGAATAGGACTCGTGCTCTCAATTTTGCTTCAATATTTGTCATTCATTCATTACTCGTTGCTGCGATTCGCGCTCGTAATTATTTTCGTCACTGCAGCAACTCGTATTCAGAATGACAAATATTGTCGGCAAAGCCCAGGGCACTTGTTGTATTATGCAGGGTGTTTTGAAAATAAACAGCACAAATGATACCGATGAATGTACAATTAAAAAGAACACGTTTTGCATAAAAATTACCTTAGTAAAATGTTCATTCTTTAGAGACACAGCCCCTCAAAGTTTCCAAAGAAATATGGCTGTAACAGCGGCTGTAATTTGAAAACAAAAAAAGATATAGCAGTCAAGTTTTACCCTAATTTTATATTAATAACATTAACAACAGCCTCCTACTTGATTATTTTTTTTCTACAATCGTTTAATGAGTATGGTAATGATTTTTTTTAATAAAAGGTATTAAAGAAAAATTAGAGTATTAAAGCAAAAAAGTCAGACAGGAAAAGTTTCAAAATAAACCAGGCTATCTAATACCCATTTTTCAAAACTCAAGATTTATCAAAGAAATAAGTTGTAGTAAAAAATTACTTGGAAGGGGTTGAAATTTTCAAAAATTTTCTGATTAGTTGCGCATGATTAGTAGAAAATATGTGTAAAATTTTACTGTTATACCTACCTTTTTTGGTATCTCTTCTAAAAATGTTGTCGTATCTCTAAACATATAGAAGACATCCAAAATCAGCCAAAGTTGTTCGTACATTATTACGCCTATAAAATAAATAAATTTTCATTTTTGGAACGAATGCCTTTTTAGGTCGTAGTATTATAATATTCTTCTGATTAAGTTATTACTGAAAAATACCGAAAAGAATTCCGAGAACGCGCACCTCGATGCGTTAAATCGATTCATTTTTACACGTTAATCCTTTAAAAAATTGCGGTATGCAAACCTATTTTTGGGCGGAGAATCTAATTCAAAAAAGTGAAAATTTGCAAACAAGATTTATGGAATTTATGGCATTGAATTTATTTATGTACGGTCGGCGTCATAAAAATCGGGTCAAGGGGTAGGAAATTTTATTTTTCATTTCTCAGAAAATTTGTACTATTTACGAAGTTCTTTAAAATTTCAAACAAATGTTTCTACAATAAGTTATTTTTATTAACATTTATTATTCAAATAATATAAAAAAAAGTAAAAAACAAAATTCCATTAACTTTTAAAACAAATATGTACTTAACAAAGAAATTAATTATTTAATTAATTAATAATAATCAAAAAGATAATAAAATAATTTTATATTTTGTCATTCCACCATTTTCAGGAATCACTAACTGTAAACACGTCGGCATATAATGACTTAAATTTGGAAATATAATCCAAATTGTCCCATTGGTTTTGAATACGTTCACAGGCAATTTGTTATAATTTATGGGCTGGGAGTTGCATCTATCCATCTTTCTGACCATTAAACCCCCATTAATTTTCAGCCAGGTTTAAGTCTGGACTTCGGGAAGGTTACTTGTCTTGACCCGATTTTTAAGACCCCTACTGTACATACAGAGCTACTACAATTTTTAATTTAAATTTATAGTTGGTACTAACTCTCACGAGATATATAAGTTAAATTCTGCATATTTGATGATCATCATTTTGTGATTCTAATAATAATAATATTTTTTTTTATTTTTAGGTGTCTGAACTGAGTTCCCGTAGTGCCTTATTGCAGTGGGCACCGCCCAATAAATTATCCGAATCAGCAAGCAACGACAGTCATGAAGTAGATATTTCCGAGTCAGATCTAAGATACGAGGTATTGCTAAGTGATAAAAGCAAGGAAATGAAATTTAAGTCAATATACAGCGGTGCTTCACTCTCCTGTCGAATCCAGGACCTAAAACCTGGACAAGAATATTCCGTTTGTCTTCAGGTGCATTTAGATGAATTGCAAGGGTCTGCGACAGATCCCATTAAATTTATAACACCTCCCTGTGAACCGGACCAACCCCAACCGCCTAAGCTCATCCATAGAACGAAGAACTCTCTTCAGCTTAGATGGAACGCTGTTAATGATAATGGTTCACACATACTGCATTATGTTTTGGAGTATGACGATGGAAAGGGAGGCGAATTTGTTGAATTTTACAAGGGTAGAGGGAAGACGCATACTTTGCAGAAGTTGCAGCCAGCGACAACATACAAATTTAGGTTAGCTGTAGTTAACGAGATGGGCAAGAGCCTTTACTCTGATCCTATTATGTACTGTACGTATGATAATCCACCGACGCAGCCTGACCCGCCAACTCTAGTGGAAGCCACAGTGCAGACGCTTCAAGTACAGTGGAATAGACGGCCTAAAGATGACGAATTCATTTTGCAAATGAATGATCCCAAAACGAAATACGGTCACATGAATGTGTACAATGGTAGAGACAACTTCCACGTCTGTCATGGATTAACCTATTTTAGCGACTATACATTTAGATTACGTGCGAGGAGCGACGATGGCATATCTCCCTGGTCCGAGGAAGTGACATATCGCACACTACCTGACCGGCCAACAAGACCCTCTAAACCCGTAGTAAAAGGCCGAATTCATGCGCATTCGTTTAAACTTAAATGGGAACCTCCAAGTGATACTGGGGGTGCTGAAATAACTAGGTTCATTTTAGAAGTAAATTCCGGTAGTGGCTATGAAACCGTTTATTCTGGTATAGAAACGGAAGCTGTCTGTGATAAATTAACCCCCGGTACGACCTACCAACTACGAGTGAGCTGCATTAGCGCCGGGGGTTGTAGCAATTATTCTGACCCTTGCACTGTTACAACAGACGCAATTAGCCCAGGGCAGTGCGCTGCCCCGCGACTCCAAGGGAAATCGAAATTCAATAATATCACTTTTCGATGGATGGAGCCAGATTACAACGGTGGCGCTCCCGTTTTAGACTATGAAGTAGAAATGGTCTCTCCTGACTCTAGTCGAAGCATAGTCCATAAAAGTAAAGAAACGGAATGCTCGGTAACTCTCCTTAGTCCAGGATGTGACTACTACTTTACCGTACGAGCAGTCAACAGAATAGGTCCGGGTGTTTGGTCTGAGCCGCTGAAGATTACTAGCGGCGCTGCACCTCCAGCTGCGCCTGAAATTCCACTACTGCAGTGCAAATCTCCATTCCACGTATATGTTGAGTGGCAAGAGCCCCCCAGCAATGGTGCTCCTATCACTGAATATAGATTAGAAATCAGTCCTGTTATAGATGAAGATAAATTTTATAGTATATACCAAGGCCCTCAAGTGAACTATGATGTTAAAGGCTTGAATCCCTTCCAGACATATTACTTTAGAGTGCAGGCCGGAAATAATGCTGGACTCAGTACATATTCCCCCGTTGCTGCCACCATAACTCCCGCAGCCCAACCTTCGACTGTTACAAACTTAAGAAGTGAATCTACTCCTACGTCAATTATACTATATTGGAATCATCCCGCTGATAATGGATCTAGCATTACGCACTACAATATCGAATTAGGTGATAAGACAATATCAACTGAATCTCCAGTAACCGAATATACAATAGAGGGCCTCCAACCGGACACGCACTATAAAATTAAAATTCAAGCAGTAAATGCGGTAGCCCCTGGCCCACTGTCCTCCGCTATAAGAACATCAACTTTAAGGCTACCACCTGTTGCTCCAAGACTTGAATGTATGGGTGTGGGACACAACTATCTCAAATTAAAATGGGGTGAAGGCAAAAACACTGATTACACGCAGTACAATGTGGAGATGGAAAATATGCGCTCCTGCGAATATCAGTGCGTTTATAAAGGTACCGCTCTGACATGTAAGGTTAACAAGTTGCATGAAGTTATGGCTTACAAATTTAGGATTAATGCGTCTAATGACGCTGGCGTTGGGGATTATTCCAGTGAGTATGAGTTTACCACCAGCATTGCTCCACCGGCTGCTCTCAAAATTCCTAAAGTTGTTGAAGTCGATCAAAAGTCATCTTCGGTGGAATGGTTGCCCGCCAAGAATCTATTTAGCGACCCCATAGTCTATCAAGTTCAACTTTCGCGGCTCAAAGATCAGGCCAATAAACAGGTAAGTTATATTGGATATACATATCATATATTATACCAAAGAGCTGTAATGGTAAAATGTCCGAGATGTCATGGACATCTGTCGGCTTGATATATAGTGCCAAAGGTCCCCCTGAACCACTCGGTATCCTCAGTTTAGCAATTTTCATTGCCACTGAAAACTAGAAAAAAAAATTGCACCCCAAACCTCCCCAGGGATTGTCTGCCTGTCTGTCGACTAAAAAATTACATTTTTGGGCTCATCAAAAATCCAGTGCTAATTTTTTTTGCATTTGGTTCACGAGATTTAAAATTATGGGCAAATAACCGATTTTTTTTTTATTTTTCTGTCCAAGATGTAAAGACAAAACCGTAGATTTCGCATATGGAAAAAGTACCAAAATCCAATTGACCAACAAAACTATTCACCAGAATTTTTTTGGGTGACTGAAAATTGGGAAAATTCCAAAATTTATTAGGGGCGGGAATGTCTGTCAACCATTTTTCCTGCTAATTGGACCCATAAACAGTAGTGAAAAACAATCAACAGATAATTTCATCCCTTACACAATTTTTGGCCACCCTGCAAACATTTTCAAAATTGTGCCAATTTATAAAATTGCGAAATAAAGTGTCCTATACTGTGGTGCTTAAATAGTGTGAAGTGATTCATCACCAACATATGGACGGCTCAGGGAGATGAGGTGCGAAGGAAATGAAATTCCATAGGCGTATCATTTTAGAGGATGCATTTTTGATCATTTTCAGTTCTCCTCCTCTCAAATTCGGTCGCTTACGATTGGAATTATTGGCAACACCAAACACTCGCGTATAACACAATATTATAATTAATTTATATCGCGAATCAACCGTACACAAGACAAAATGAAACGCCACTGTCGCGCCAAAACATACATATGCATGAAACAGCGCATGCGTATATCAACGGAAATCCGGCGTCTTTACCTTAGACCAATGAAATTTATTTAATTTAGAACCGCCTAAAACTCACCAATGAGAGCGGTAGACCCGGTTACTAATGAGTTCTGCCCACGATTTCTATAGAGCTTACACAAATTTGTACACTAAGAAATTCTGTGATCCATTGCAAATAGGCAGACCGTTCAATTGTGATGGTGGTGTGATATTATGTATGAATCACTCCACACTATTTCGAAACCGGGGTATATAATGTAATTTTTTAGTCGACAGACAGGTTCCACATTTTGTCCATTCGGAGTGACCTTCTCGAGTTCATAAATTCTACAGATCATAACCAAAAGCTAAACTGAGGGCGCCGAGTGGTTCAGGGGGACCTTCCGCATCATATATCAAGCCGAAAGACGTCCACGGCATCTCGGACTTTTTGCCATTACAGCTCCTTGACTATTATGTAAGCAGAGCGCCATAATACCAATGAAATTAACGAAACATCGCAGTAATTCGCAGAGTCGGAAAGTGCATTTCAATAAATGCATTGTACGTAATAAAAGGGGGGCATCATATTTTTGCTGAGAAAATATTTAAGGATTTATTTCGTTACAAATAAGGATGAAAATGCCAGTTAATTTAAATATCCGGTTATCCGTTTGCATTACCTGGTAATTGCCATATACCAGTAGTAAATATCCTAAATAACGAGTAACGAGTAGTAACGTTACTCGTTATTTAGGATATTTAATAAGTTGTGTTATACTGGTCAAAGAAATTAACACAATAAATTAAGAGTCCCATCTGCGAGTAAATTATTTTGACACTATTGTAGGGAGAGGCGGACTTATAGTAGGGGTGTCAAAGGTTTTGATTTGGACTTTGAATGGAACCTGTTGAAATAGGGCTTGAATAAAAGAAATAAGTCTTGAACGTATATAGAAAGCTATTAAAAAAATAACAATTAGCGAGATACTCGTCATGGTATTTTATTGCAAAGTAATTTTGAAAACGGCACTTTATCCACTCTTCTCTCAATAATTGAAAAACTAATGATTTTAGAGAAAAAACTTTCTGTCAAGTTGTTCAGCGGATGATTTTACGTAAGAATACCATTGAAAAAATATTTTTTTTCTGCGATATCTAGCGCCAAAGTTAAAAAAATCGACAAAATAAAAATTAGAAAATATAGGATTTTTTTTCTGATTTTAACAGTAAAAATAGCTCAAATAATAGGGGTTAGCTTACAACAATTCGCATAGAGCTGAAAAATGGTACGAATGTTGGGAGCACCATTATTAATGATATGTGAAAAGTCCCCATCGACCCCACATCTGCAAAAAAATTTATTCAAAGTCAAGGTCTGCAAATATGGGCTTTTTTGCATTTTTCAGCCAAACTGTTTTATCAAAAGGTTTATCATAGAAATAGGTTAGACAAAATTGCAGATTATGCAATCATCTATAAATATTGTTCTTACACTTTTTTCCCTAAGGATCACCATTTCTGAGATATAACGATTCAAAAAGTTGAAAAAGTTGTGTTTTCCATAACATGCACACGTTTCCGCGCCACCTGGATGTTGACGCATTTTTTAACGTGCATGGTTTCCCCTGTATGCCTATTTCACGATCTATTGTGGTTCTATTTCATTAAATAATGTTGTATTAAATAAAAAATAAAGTAGAATCCCGATTATCCGTAACCGCTTTATCCGAACTCCGCATTTTCCCAAGCAAATTGTGAAATTTAAATATCCGCTTTATCCGAAGTTTTCCGGCTTTATCCGAAGTTTTCCGCTTTATATCCGAAGTTTTCCGCTTTTATTCCGATATTTTCCGCTTTATCCGAAAATTTACCTATATGAGACAAAATATATGTATATGAGATATAAAAAATTTTCAAAGGATACTCACAATTGCCGCAATGGGAGATCGGGGCAGTATAACTTTTCTTACAGCAAGCTAAAATCGTCACTATAAAGGCGCTTTTATTCAACAGGTTATGTTTTGATAGAATACTAATAACTAATCAATGTTAACACAAGACCCATAAAAATAATACACTCAATTAAAGAATAACTGTATTACTTCTATTCCAAGAATTATTGTTGACGCCACTTTACCACACGAGTTCGAATGTTCGATGATATTAGCCATCCAAGTGAATGCCGATGTGACACGGCCGAGGAACGTGTAAAAGGCAGCCGTATATTTGAATAGGAAATATTCTTATTCTGCATCACATTCACCACCCAATTGTTTTATGATATGACGAAAGGTATATAGTGTGATCAATATTTTGTTATACTACATGATTAGGTTATAATGTGATGGGCGATCAGGGCGATGTAGATAAAATCATTTGTTTTTCCTTAAATTCCTGCAAATCGGTTATACTTGACAACGCTGTTAAGAATGCGGCAGCACGTGTGAAGGCGGCTCCTTTTATCGATATAATGAGGGTTTTTTTGCTCGAGTTTTTATATCCTATATTTCTATATTACAAATAGTAATACAGTAAAACAGTAATAAAAACTATTTTTGCATTAATAAACAATGTCTACTATTTTTATTCCTATTCCGGTTTAACCGAAATTTCGGTCAGGTCCCGACCGTTTCGGGTAATCGGGAGTCTACTGTAGTACTATTGGAAATTATAAAAGCAGTGTGAATTATGAGTAATTGGAGACAACTATTCGTCTGATTGATAATTATCTAATGGAACTTATTCTTCTTCTTCTTACTGCTGGACTACTTCTTCTTCTACAAGTAAATTGTTCTAACAGCGATGCATCAGATGTCTCCTCGCTGATATCGTAAGGAATCCTCTTCTGGGGGCTATTCAATATTGGAGCACGACTGGCCTTGACGACTGGTACATGCTAATGAACAAAACAGTCCAACTTTTTTGCAGCCGCACTTAGCACTTTTTGCAATTGCAGAAAATTATATTGAGGACTTTTTCCGGTGCAGGTGGGAGTAAAGTCTGGATTGGGTCCAATGTATTGTCAAATATTAACTTCCAACACCACAGTCTTCAGTTGATTACCAAGTCACGCGTGAACTTGATAATATATCCGAAATAGTTGTTGATGCGCAGCAGAGGTTGGGGGAAGACAAGCTAATTGCACTCCACTCGTTTATTGTTACGAATATTTTTTTTTGGAGCTCCATATACAGAAGGAAGAGAATTCCGTTGGTAATTACAGCTTGTGGAGTTGAGTTACTCTCTTTAAAAAAATTTGCCCAATTAACTAAATCTTGTTTTTCAAACAATTTAAAATCTGTTGTTTTACCCCTCCTGAAAATTGTTGATGTCGCATCGCAGCACGTTATTGCGTGTAAAAATAATATGTGATTTTGGCATTTTGAAAAAGCAGAGAAACTTTCGGATGGATATATTTCCGATCGCTAATATATAATATTTATTTCTATATAATAATAAATATATTATTATACATAATAATGTATTTTCGATCAATAATACGGGCATATAAAATGCTGGACTGGGTTTCTTTTGTGTTTTTAATCTCAGAATCGTACAATTTTTACGTGTAAATTACACGGACAAATATTTTTACTTGTTTTAGGGGTCCAGTGATGTATTTAGACGGCGTACTCATGCATATTATGGGGAACACACTTTTTCAAGTTTTTGAATCGCTATATTATCTCAGAAACGGTGTAAAAAAAGTGTAGGAACAATTTTTATAGATAATTGCATGATCTATAATTTTTTCTGTCCTGTTTTGATGATAAAACTTATATTAAAAAACCCATATTTGCGATCTTTTAATTTAACTTTCACATTTAATTTATAAAAGTTAATATTCTTTCATATTTAATTTATAATAGTGTTCCCAACATTCGTACACATTTTCAGCTCTGTGAGAGCTTGATTAACCTTGAATGTCTATTTTGACGGGCCTATTTCGAGTATTACATAGCCGTTAGGGCGCTTAACAAGATGCGCTGCGTTCAATTGAAAAATTTTAATATGACGATCTATTGCAAAATTGTTAAGTTGAAATTTGGCTGTCACGGCGTAATCTAAACGATCTTAATGAAAATTATTGCATTTGCTATGTAATACGGTATCTTACAGGCGTGATTTTCAGAATTTTTTCCTATGGGATCAATAGAAGCCGAGATACGAGACATTCGCTTTTTTACGCGTAGCAGCCGTTCTAATTAACTTATACATTCAAAACTTAGCTGGTAGAAAACTTAAGCTATGCCGTGATTTTTGTCATAGCGAATCGGTAAATTTTCGTGAAAAAATCTTTGTTTAATTTAGGGCGTAAACGTGCGACCACACGGTCGTTCAGCTGCCTCACTCAGCCGATAGTGCTGCCTATTTTACTCTCAATCAGACGTATAACCTACAATTATGAATTTCAACATGGAAATACGCAGTTTTCGCTTATTTTCCGTGGGATAGCGTTGTTCTGTTTAATACATGGTGTCGCCCGGTTATAAATGAATATACAAATGTTTGCAATTTACTATTATTTATTTAAAAGAGGCATTCAAGTTATATACGGTGACGTAAGAATGCAAACAATGATAGTAGCCTGTTTTGTTCATGGTGGTTTTTCTTCTTTTTTTACTACTATTTCTTCTTGTATATCCTCTAAAAATAAAACCAGACTACTATAACTTTTTACTATAATTACTACTATAATTATTACTACAATAATGTATATTTTAAATATAGGCGCGATAGCTCTCGGCTCGATCACCTAGCAGCAGTGTGTTTTCGATACCGCGCACTGGTGGGAAATAAATTTTCAGTCATTTATCCCCAAGATCGAACTAGTGAGGTTTTCCAGGTTTCCCTCATTCCTGCACTGAATGGTGATTAGAATTTAACGACCTAAGTCGACGATCCTGATAGCACAAGCGGCTCGCGAAATAGTAATATGCCGGCCCCCTCTCCCGGACAAGTCTCTGACTTCTGGGCTAACTATTTCGGTTAGAATGAGGGGCAGAGATATTATTATAAATAATAGTAAATTGTAAACATTGTGTATTAATTTATAACGAGGCGACATCATGTATTTAACAGAACAACGTTATGCCATTAAAAATAAGCGTAAACTACGTATTTCCATGTCAAATCGCAAAATTGTAGGTTATATGCCCGTGATTGAGCGTAAAATAAGCTGCACTATCGGCTGACTGACGAAGCTGAGAAACAACGATTTCTTCACGAAAAATTTCTCGATTTGCTGTAAGAAAAACTTAGTAGCACTACATTGGTAGGTTTCTAAGAATTGCTTCCCTCATTTGAAATATCACCGCACGCCACTGCCTTTCACATTTAATTAATATAAAGTAATTTGTCATTTTGAGCTGTGTAATGAAACTATACAGAATAGATATGCATGCTGTGGTGTAATGTAGTCATGTAGACCGAATTTTATTTTTAAATAATTTGTTTCGTTATTTGTTACAATTGAATATTGTTTTTAATAATTTGAAGGTCGCAGTTTTTGCAATTATTAATTAAGATTATGAAACTTTGTTTTTAATTTTTTCAAATAGGTAACTACTTTTGATCCTTACAAAATATTATTGAGGCTGTAAGGTGCCTACTTTGCAAGATATACTTGAACATTAAGTAGGTTGATATAAGCAAGATATTTCTGACAGTTAAATTATTTATAATTATTTTTTTAATTGTTATTCTCTGAAACGCTTTTTATCCAACAACTATCTATTGCATTTGCAAGGTCAAATATTCGTGCTCCTAAAATATTGTTATTTACTGCATTAATAATGCAGATCGTATCCTAGATTTAATAATACATTAAGATAATTAGGTATACTTACTAAATATATATATATATATATATATATATATATATATATATATATATATATATATATATATATATATATATATATATATATATATATATATATAAAGGGTCCGCCAATAAGCGCGCTCGATCTTTAAAATGAAATAAAGCAAGTTGTGTGAGAGGTATAAATGAAATTTATTTTTTGTTTGAAAGAGTATTCGAAGGCATTATGTATGGAAAATAATATCGGTCAAATGTCCACCTCGGCTTCGCTGGGTGGCGCGCATACGAGAAGTCCAATTTTCAATGACTCTGGCGCACAAATCGGGCTGTATTTCATCGATGGCGTGGCGTATGTTGACTTTGAGGGCATCAGTGTTTTGTGGTTGGTTTGCGTAGACCTGTGATTTAAGAAAACCCCACAAGAAATAGTGTAGTGGGGTTAAATCGCACGATCTCGGTGGCCAGTTGATGTCGCCTCCGCGCGAGATAACCATTCCTCCGAAGCGCTCGTGCAGAAGATCCATTGTGGCGCGCGCTGTGTGGCTCGTAGCGCCGTCCTGCTGAAACCACATATCCTCGACATCCATATTGTCGATTTCATGCCAGAAAAAGTTCGTTATCATGGATCTGTATCGTTCGCCGTTTACCGTGATGGACACACCATCGTCGTTCTCGAAGAAATACGGCCCGATGATGCCTCCGGCCCAAAATCCACACCAAACAGTTACCTTTGCTGGGTGCATTGCGACCTGGTGGACCTCCTGTGGATTGTTCTCGGCCCAATAACGGCAATTCTGCTTGTTGACATTCCCATTTAACCAAAAATGTGCCTCATCGCTGAAGATGATTTTGCGACCAAAATCGGGGTCGACTTCCAACTGCTCTAAAGCCCAATCAGCGAAGATACGGCGCTGTCTATGGTCGTTTATTTTGAGCTCTTGTGTCAGCTGGATCTTGTACGGATGCATGCCCAAATCCAGATGCAAGATTCGGCGAAGTGATGTTTCCGAAAGGCGGAGTTCCTGTGCGCGACGTGAAATTGACTGTCGCGGATTTTCACGCACACTATCGCGCACAGCGGCGACATTCTGGGCAGATCGGACGTTTCGACGACGCGTCGGTGTTGGCTGACTGTTCACCGAACCGGTTGCCTCGAATTTGTTAATCAAACGACGGATAGTCGACTCAGCAGGACGATCAATTGCACCGTAAAATTGGCGGAACGCGCGGAACGTTGCTCGAACCGATGAATGATTTTCGTAATAAGTTTTAACGATTTGCACATGTTGCTTGCGGCTGAATTGGTTCATGGTGATTTGTGAAGATACACTGAATAATAACAACTACGTTTGCCAACTCTACCACAAACAACATGGCCGCCATGAGCTGTCAAAGATCGAGCGTCCCTATTGGCGGACCCTTTATATATATATATATATATATATATATACACCTCGCTTTTTGTTTTTAATTTCGTTTATTTTGATGTAATATACAATAAGATGGCGCGAAGTGTTCCGGATGTGACGTCATCGACATTTTTTTTAAATGGCAACAATATATTTTTCCGGCAGATTCTTATAGACGAACTCTTTATGGGTTCGGACACATTACATTTATTTTAAGAAACAGAAGCTAAAACAAAAATAAAAATTGGCACGCGAAAATTCGGCTTTCGACGAGCAATTGCAGGTGGATATGGAATTCCAAATTTTTCAGTTCACAAAATCCTGGAGATCAACCAGTATCATCCGTATAAAATTAAATTAACACCTGAGTTAAACGAGGATGATTCAGATTGACGCGTTCAATTCTGCCAGGAAATGTTGGAGAGAATATGCATAAATCCCACTTTTTTAATTAGATTCTGTTTTTTGACGAGGCGACGTTTTTCTTACATGGCGTTGTGAACAGACAAAACTGCAGATACTGGGATAATGACGGGCCAAATTGGGCAATTGAGGCTCACACTCAAATATGCATTCATCCCACTTTTTTAACAAATTCGATTTTATTTTCTGACGAGGCGACGTTTTCCTTACATGGCGTTGTGAATAGACAAAACTGCAGATACTGGGATAATGACGGGCCAAATTGGGCCAATGAAGACTCACACTCAATATCCACATAAGAGAAATATATGGGCGAATATTATAGAAAGTATATTTTGAGGCCATATTTCTTTGAGGGCATATCAGGGCCTATGGAATGGCCTGCTGGATCGCCTGATTTAACCCCATTGAATTTATTCCTTTGGAGTTACGTGAAAAGCAATGTTCACTCCCCAAAACCGACGAATCTGGAAGAACTGAAGGGACGAATACGGCACCACATAAGACCAGTGTCTCCGATTTTTTTAAATAATGTGTGGGCGGAAACATACAATCGTTTAGAGTTGCGCTTAAGAGAAAACTGTCACAATTTCGAACATTTAATTTAGATTAATATTTATTTATACCTACGTTCCTATTCTTTTTCATCTATTCTTTGTTTTGTTTTTTGTTTCTTACTACATTTTACTCGTAGATTTCTCGAGTTAAGTTGTTCATTATTTACTGTATTCTTATTAATATTTTGCTCGTATTAAATTAAATGTGTTTAGGAATGATATTGCGTCTTCCAATTGTTATTTTCTATGCAGCAGTATGGTATTTTTGTGTACTCGTAGAGTTGTCATGATTAAATTTTTTATTAATTCATTTAAACCTCTGTTTCTCAAAATGAATATAAAGTGTGCTACATTGCCGAACTCATACAGAGCTTGTCTACAAGAATATATGCCACGAAATTAAATGTTTGCCTTTTAAAAAAAATTTTGATGACACAATACAATACATTATAGTTATTTATAATTATATTATTATTATTTACTAAACTAGTTACTTTGTTCCAGGTATACAAATCATCTGAAACCAAATATACCTTAGAGAATTTGGAGCCTGGCGTCGAATACAGTGTTAGAGTGTGTCCTATTAGAATAACTTCTACAGGAGAGCTTCCTGGTCCATATTCTCCTATATTGAACTTTTCAACGTTGGCAGCAGAGCCAACTGCTGTCGCAAAATTGTCCTCCACTAGCACTAGTTCACCCTTACATATTCCGAGAGGCCGTACTTGGTGTCATTCCGTGTGGCAAATGTTTCCACTTAAACAATTTCCTGACGAATACTGCACTTTCGTGTATGTTGTTATTGTAATGTTAATTGGAATAGTCATATCTTTTGTTATTGCGTCATTTTTGTAAGTGCAATTGGTGTGTCTGCTTGACGGTCACTAAAGACTAATATTGTTAAGCCAGCCTCAAAGGCTGTCTTAGCATAGCGATCCTTAAGATTCTGAAGTATTATTAAACAGGGCTTTTTATTATAAATTATATTAATTAGAGGACCAAAGCGTCATGTTTTGGTATTTTTATACATGTCTCCGTACTCGGCGTGGTGCTATCCGATTAATTAAAGATGTGATGTTCAGCGACAGAATGTCGTAACTATGACCTATGGTTTGCTATTATGTGTGTTATTATTCCAGTCATGTGTACATTTATATATATTATATATATCATATGTGGTTGGCGGTATTATTAAATTATTATATTAAATGAATTTATATAAGTGGCTGGAAAATATGTACCGTACCTATAGATAATATAAAATCTTTGTATTGCAGTTGTATAGGTTGAAAAATCATTTATTATATTATATGAATCTAATGTTAATCTATTATGATCTAATCAATATTATTTTAGAGTTGGCTATACTGGGATGTGTAAATGTGCGCTTCGCACTATCAAGAGATATATTAATATATTATAGGTATAAATACATATATTATAAATAAATCAATTATATTTTATGTACTAGTATAGTGTTTTTTATTTTAAACCCCTTGCAAAACTATTAATTTCTGTATTGGAAATTTGGAATTTAAGTTCTAACATCCTTGTTTATATAGCTTTTTTCGTAACGATGTCATTGGCATTATTCTTAATGGTAACAAATTTATCATATCCTGTGCAATCTCTTCTAACCTTTTCGGCAGTATAAGATTATAAAAGGTTATTACATAATATATTTTTATGAGCAAATCGCAAAAAGTTTTTTAAAAAAAGCGTGCTTAGGCTTACATATTGCCAACAACTGGAGGTCACTTTCAAAATGTAATTTGAAATTATTTTAAACTGGTTTTTTGGATATTTTATTGTGTAAAAGGATACCTTTGCTAGTACTTACTTTTTATTACTTATTATTACGTTTGGTAGGTTTTCCTTCAAATGGGCGCCAGTTTTTATGAACATTTAAAATACTACTTAGAACATTTATGTACTCATGAACCGTGGTAGTTAGACAGTTGAAATTTTCACAGATGATGTATTTATGTTGCCGCTATAACAACAAATACTAAAAAACAGAACAAAAAATATTTAAGGGGGCTCCCATGCAACAAATGGACATGGACGTGAATCTATATGCTAATAAATGCCGGAGTCGCCGGTCGGACGAAATTGATTATTATCTTAAGTAGGTAGGCATTAGATATCATAAGTAGGTGGTTGTACGCAAGTACTTAATCTAAGTCAGTACCCATAAGTGGGGCTCCCATACAACAGACATGATTTTTTTCCGTTTTTATAGATAATGGTACGGAACCCTTGCGCGAGTCCGACTCGCACTTGGCCGGTTTTTTTATGTAGCCAGTTTATTATAAACTCTTTTATATTTAATATAGATATATATATATATATATATATATATATATATATATATATATATATATATATATATATATATATATATATATATATATATATATATATATATATATATATATATTTTGTGAAAAGTAATCTTGGGTTTGTAGCATTTCATTACATAGAAATAAGCAACTAGACGAATAAGAAAGAAAACACACTTACCAGTACTATATCTGGACACACATACGGAAATGAATCACTATGCATATGAAAACGAACCACTTAGAAGTTGTACAAGTTCTTTCACCTTTCTTGAGGATCTTCAGAGCAGTATACGATTTATTTCATTGATCATTCATACTTGAATTTAAATTACCAATACACCAACACTTGCAGTGACGTTTTATGACATTAGTTTTTGACGGAACTCATTCTTAGAATACACAAACCTAGTCTACTATTTATATTTGTTCTATTTGAACATATTATATATAAAAGCATTAGGCATACAGTTATCCAGAAGATGTTAAACTTTAAAATGCATAAAATCTTGTTGAACCTATTGAAAAACAACTACTTTTTCCAACTATATGCGGGAAAATATTGAATTATATATACAATAGATATATATACAATATTTTCCCGCATATAGTTGGAAAAAGTAGTTGTTTTTCAATAGGTTCAACAAGATTTTATGCATTTTAAAGTTTAACATCTTCTGGATAACTGTATGCCTAATGCTTTTATATATAATATGTTCAAATAGAACAAATATAAATAGTAGACTAGGTTTGTGTATTCTAAGAATGAGTTCCGTCAAAAACTAATGTCATAAAACGTCACTGCAAGTGTTGGTGTATTGGTAATTTAAATTCAAGTATGAATGATCAATGAAATAAATCGTATACTGCTCTGAAGATCCTCAAGAAAGGTGAAAGAACTTGTACAACTTCTAAGTGGTTCGTTTTCATATGCATAGTGATTCATTTCCGTATGTGTGTCCAGATATAGTACTGGTAAGTGTGTTTTCTTTCTTATTCGTCTAGTTGCTTATTTCTATGTAATGAAATGCTACAAACCCAAGATTACTTTTCACAAAATAAATATGAATAGCAAAGAATTTCAAAGCTAATATATATATATATATATATATATATATATATATATATATATATATATATATATATATATATATATATATATATATATATATATATATATATATATATATGCCCAGATTTAAGGTTTCGCTTTTATTGATATTCATTGAGGAAAATTTTAGTTAATATGTTTGAGTATTGAGGAACTTTACCTCAGAGGATGTTCTAAATTATGAGAAATTAAATGTTCTATGTGATATCTACACATATAAAAATGTGCCAATTATTAATCTCAATTTAGGATCATTTAGAGTGAAAGCAGAAGATTGGTTTACCTATTACATATGACTGGTTTATTTTATTAAATATTATTTTTGGTGCATTGTTGAAATTATGAAAACTTAATATCTAAACCTGCGATAACCTATAATATCTTAAAATTAATCACATGGGACATTGAGTCCTCTAAAACAATATCCTTAACTAATCAGAAATGATTGTCATTACCTTTTTAAATAATGGTTAATCCGAATACACTTTTCACTATACACCCACTACGATACTGGCATGATGTCCTCTAGCGGTCTAGCTGCTTTGCTAAATCTCTTTGCTAAATTTGCCGTATGACTACTGCTTTGTTAAATCTCGTACACTTGGTGCTTTGTTAGGGCGGCGGTTAGCGTGCATATAAATACAAGTGCAAGTAGAATTGACTCAGGGCCCGTGTGGCAGTTAAAATATTAGGGTGTAGGTGGAATATTGTCATGACATGATCAATGGAACAGGCCGTACACCACTCTGAAGATCCTCAATGAAGGTGAAAGAACTTGTACAACTTCTAAGTGGTTCGTTTCCGTGTGTATGTCCAGATATAGGACCTATATAATATAAAATAAAACATTTTTTTAATTATATTTATGAGAAAACCGCATACCGTTACCGCATACGAGATGTTTATCAGTCTCGAGTACTAGCAGACTCGCTCATATTTTTTTTATATTACCTAAGAAGTGGTGATTTATCATATCATATTTGTTTTATTCACTTTATTTATTATTTTATTTTTTGTTAATATTTAGCTGTTTTTTTTTTGTATTTTCCTTTATAATAATGATAAATATAACTGTCTCTTTTCTTATCTAAAAATGTATATAGTTGCAGGCGCCCACCTGGCTACGCCACTGAAAACTGCGTGAAATTGGTCTGCAAAACATACCTTGTACATGTTTTTGCAGATTCTTCGTCATACCTGCCGAAGTAAAGAGTATAATATTCGAGGGTATACTGAAATTCTGAAATAAAACTAAAAAGAAACTGTTAGCATACCATGGATATTTCTTTTTTTATCAAAATCAAAGGACTCAAGAAATTGTACAATGTCTTTCATTCTTAAAAATATACAGGAGGAGCGTGCGCTTTTCAATATTCATCTATTTAAGCAAAATTATTTACTGATGACTGGGTAACTTCGATCTAACATGCCCCATCATTCCAATGATTCGCACAGAAGTCTTGTCCTATGAAGGAACTTTTGCTCCCAGATACCACTTAGGTTGGTAAATTCTAACCATCATTCAGTGACTACCGTTCACATAAAGTTTGGACTAAAACAATGTGTAGCTCATAGAATGGGCGCCGCACCGTGGACAAATTGACTTTTTAGCTTAATGCTAGTTCATTCGCAGATTGCAACTTTTTATGGACTAGGCAAAAATACTCTCTGTTTTGTATAAAGTTTATTTTTTGAGATAATATCTTGCTTCAAAGATAATAACATGGTTCTCATGAAAGGACATATAAAAGGACATTCCAGACTTAGTTTAGAAAATGACTAGTAATATCTAAATATGACTAGAGTAAATACAGAACATTGGCAGTTATGTTTATAATATTATAAATATGTGAAAGCAATCAAGTCTCAGCAAATTATATTTTTAAGTTGGATTAGATTTTAAGTTGAAAGAGACTTGAATCCCCAATTTTTATACAGTACCTAGTAGTAACAATAATTGTTAAATGTTTATTTTATCTGTTCTAATCAGATTTTTTATCATTGCTATTTGAATATACTTGCTAATTACAATCAATATTAAATATAATAATAATTGAATGAAGAAGTGAAAAGTTCATATGCAGTTTGTTTAAAGAAGTATTTCGGTAGAGCTACACTTTTTACCATACCATACATTCACTTAAATGTAGGGCAATCAAAATAAATATGGTTTTTAATTAATAATTTATTTATATAAAACTGCTTTTGGTTTAATTTTTATTGGTCTCAATTGTTTGACTCTACTATTAGAAAACACTATATTAACATAGATATATATTTTTTATAATGACTAGAAAATTTAATTTGATTTAGAAACATGTGTAAACATAAAATCTTCAGAACATATAATTATATTAATATTAGCTTCTAGAACACTTAGTTTGAAAACTTGGTGATTTAATTTTTATTGGTATCAATTGTTTGACTCTACTATTAGAAAACACTATATTAACATAGATATATATTTTTTATAATGACTAGAAAATTTAATTTGATTTGATAATATTAGCCTCTAGAACACTTAGTTTGAAAACAATTCGCACGTCTCTATATTTGTGCCCTCATAATGACTAAAATCCTTTACAATATCTGCATTAGTACCGAAGCCTTCGATACATCCTTCGAAGGAATGTGAAAACAACCCGTTCGTTTCTTTGATTAGGCTCGTATTAGTTGGTATCCCTCCAATGTAAAATACCCCATTGGTCGATATTTTTGTACTATCAAGAATACTATCCTGTTTGGTCTGCGCGTCCAGTAGTTGTTTATCAAGTGTCAACGAAAATGGTGCAAAACTTATTTCAATATTGTGCCATAGGCCATCTGATACCTGGTTGGAGAACGGGACTTCTACTGTACTCTTGTTGCTTTTGGTTGAAGAGTAGGCGAGCTTTAGGAGGCTTTCTTCTATGCCAATCCCTAGAAAACTGTTGTCCTAAAATTTTAAAACAATGTAAATGAAAATACCTAAAGGAAAGATGTTGTTACTGCTTTTATCCCAAAGTCGTCATCAACAAGATATGTACTCATATACTTTACCTTTTTGCTCCATATTAATAAACTATCCGGCTTAGCTGTCGTAAAATTCAAATATATCCTCATTATTGCCACATCCCTTAGTTCCCTCTTCTTCTCGCCATTTTTCTGAATTATCAGATAACTTTTTCCTGTAAATTCGGGAGTTTTGACAGTTACTTGGTGTTCACAAAAATCACCTCTCCATCCTACGCGGCATGAACATTGGGAGCCGTAACATTTGCCTTGGTTCTTACACAGTTTTTCGTCGCAATCTGGGACTGAATCGCATTTTTCCCCATAATAAGGTGGCGTGCAGGAACAATGCGGCTTCATGAAGGAGTCTAACCAGCATGTACCGCCATTTAGACATGATTCACCACCGCATGGCGTCCCATCGCAGTCGATTATATTTTTTGCGCTTTTTATATTTTTGTATGTTAAAGTTATGGGTTTGTGATCTATGGATATGTGTCTAACACACCCTGTATAGGATACAGGTAAACTGGCAGCTGCCAATATAGGAAAATCGGACATGTCAGGAAATCCTCCAATAAAAATATTTTCTTTGGAGATATTGATCAGATATCCGTGATCCAATAATCCAGTGTTTATGACATTGTCTACTGATAAATAGATTTTTCTACCAAATACTCCGAATTGGACTTTGTGCCACACACCTTTCAGGAGTAGTTTGGAACTTCTTACAGCTATTGGATTAATTGAAACTATTCTAGATTTGCCTAAAATTATAAAGCTGCCGTAAAATGGAATAATTGTTGGCATTCGAAATTATATTTTACGTTAGGAAGACGTCATATGTGCTTAGTATTTTTTAGAAGAGGTTTATCCCAGTAAATATATGAATATATTGCTTACACGTTTATATGATAAATGGTTTTACACGTTGAAAATGGTTGAAAATGTTGCTTATGATTCCTTATAAAATGAACATAAATGCGAGGTTATTATCAAGATTTATTTAAATTTCAAGAATAAATATTTTATTCGCATGTAAAAATTACGTTAAAACGAGATGATTTGGAATTGTATAATTAACATATGGCAATTCAGAACTATATGAAAGTATATTATATTACTATAATAGGGTGAAAATTACATATTCTTATTTAATAGATAATTTTAATGGTAATTTTTAGACGTACTTACATAATATTTACTGCTAAATTGTAACATTTAGTTATACATATGTATCAAAGCAAGTCCTGTATTTTAACTCACGTGTAAGATTTACGTTGATAGTAACGTATTTTCGACATGGTTTAAGATTATATAGAAAATATGTATCTATTACCTGTTTTATTATATGTACTAAACACGTTTAATAAATTATGATAGAATACGGTTTGTATCTACTGGTTTGGTACTATTGAATTCACTTTGATTGTATTGAACCAACCGTAGGCGACGTTGATAATCATAGTTAGACGTCGCAATCTTGGCCAAATCACCCGCAGAAAATGACACGCCAGAACAATTGGGATTTATCCCCTGAGACCCTAGCCAACTGGGACAAAAATGCTTAAATGTCCATATCGCCACTTCCACTCATCCGATTCGGAAAAAAATTTCACCAGCGACCCTAGGCCATATTTCCAAGGCTCCGGCTGACTTTAAACATGCCATCTCCATCGAATCCCCGGAGACTCCACAAGAGCACGAGATCGCCACCATGACGCCGCTGTCCATGGAACTTGTATCAAATTTCACGGCGCCATCTCCAACGGTTCTCCAACTAGCGGGGTATATGCACCACGTAGCCTCGACGAAACAAGTCGCTTCCCATTGGACGAGACGACACGATGTCCTGCAGCCGTTCCTACCAGACCGATCTTGATGAAATTTTACCAGGTGATGTTCCTCCACCTACCTGAGACGTCCTGAAAACCATCAAGAAATATCCAGCCGTTCCGAAATTATTCGCCTGAAGGTGTTTTTAGCCTCGCCCATGGCACGCTGTGTTGTACTTTCCAACTACTTCCCACGAGGCGATTTCGATGAATCCCTCTAGAAAAATAACTAGCGAGCCGATTCTAATAAAACTTGGAGCAGAGGTCAACCTTGGCGACCTCCCTCCATCGCCCAGACGGAGTAGCCCCAGATCCACCAGCCCTACGCGAAATAAGCCGAAAGCCAATTAGTACGCTTGTTTCGTCGTAATTATCGGAAGTCCCCAGACGTCGGAGATCTTGCATCAGTCCCTCCAGAGATAGCCCATCACGCCAGCCATCCGACGGAAATAAACCGCAGCCCGATATCTTCATCCAAGGCGAAGATGTCATTTCAGATGTCCACGCCGCATAGCACACTTACCTTTGCATATGCTCGTCGATCGAATACCGACTGCTCTCCGTGACTTTCGATCACAGGCATCCCTACGTGACAGCGTGCTATACCCTATCTCAGCCCTATCCTACCCTTTATCTGCTGCGAGAAAGCTAGAAAAGCAGATTCTGTCCTTGTGTGATCCACGGCGAACGCCGCCCTTCTATAAAGAAACAGTAGCCGGGATCCAAGGCAGGCCATAATACGTCTTCACGAGTGGCAGAAAGAGAAATTCCCCCATCCAGAGCCTTGCGCGAAAAAATATCACCAACCACTCCTCTTCTCGAACATCGACTTTTAGTGTCGTCCGCCATAATTATACACCTTCAAAAATATCCCTCCCTCAAACCTCAATTACCAATTACACGTACACAGAACATACGTAAATAGAAGATCCATCCCATATCCCCCAACAACAACCTCCTAAAACAATAATCAAGGGATACCTATTTGTTAACAGGCTTTGAGCAAAACTGAATTTCAAAACAATCAACTGCCAAGTGAAAGTATCGCACGAAACGGCCACTACACGGAGTAGTGATAGATGAGTTTATTCACGTTTGCTTCACTGATGAGGCCCAATAAGGCCGAAATCTGGCTACAGAGGGTGTGATGTAGAAAACTATGGGAATTTCGGCGATATTTTTGCGTTTATATAATGTGTATTATTTACGTCTATATGCGTTCGATTATCGCAATTTCGATTATTTTCATTTACTGGGATAATACCAAAAGATCTAAAATTAATTGTATCTAAACAAAATATGAATTAATGTAAGACACAAATAAGGTAGGTAATGCGAAACTACTCACTTGATTGAATTCTCAGTTCTAGTAAACCATTTAACAATGATAAACATATGAAACTCGACGTCGATTTTCCCATAAATACTAGCACGCCTTGGTCTTCTAATATCCTGATTTCCAAATCAACATGAAACTTTGCATTGTCCATTTCAACCGGATATAGAGCCATGTATGATCTCTTTCCTGTCAAACTCACATCGGAAATATGTTCGTCTGCAAATAACTAACTAAGCTCATAATAAACTTACATATATTTATAGCTGGCCACAAACCGTTTTCGCAGTACTGCCCTGTCTTTCCTAATGGACAATCGCATTCATAATTGGACAGCAGGGGAACGCAAGTTGATTCCTTTGCACATTTTGTGACGTTCGCGTCACATAGATTGTATTTCGAGGAACATAAAGGGCCATACCAGCTGTCCTGACATAAGCACCTTTAAATCAAATATGTTTGAATGTTTCTATCAAATAATAGATAAGGTTCATACATAAAAGTACTTCCGTGGTGAAGACATGCCCCACCATTCTGACAGCTTTGATCGTAACACTCTGTTGTTCCGCATTGACCTACAGCTCGGCCGAATGTCTTTCTAGAGCCTTGTATGGGAATTACCACACTCCCTGATTTCATTTCAACATCAAAAATGCAACCGGAAAATCCCGTGTGTAAAGGTAAATCGTGAGGTAGCAAGGAAAAATTTCTAGACTCATGTCCACCTAGAAAAATATTTTTATACGATCGTGCAAAAAGTTAATACTTTTGACATTATTTATAGTGCCAACATTTTTACTTTTTGCCCTAGTGCAAAAAATACATCGTATCAAAACAACATTAGAGTATGCCACAAAAAGTTAGACCTTGATCGTGGTTTTGAAGACTCGAAAGTTAATTTATAACATAATATCCCTAGATATCCCTAGGCTTTTAATTAATTTCGTCCGACCGGCGACTCCGGCATTTATTAGCATACATTAGCATAGCATCCATTTGTTATATGCGAGCCCCCTTAAATATTTATTTTATTCAGTTTTTAGTACTTGTTGTTATAGCGGCAACAGAAATACATCATCTGTGAAAATTTCAACAGTCTAATTATCACGGTTCATGAGATACAGCCTGGTGACAGACGGACATACGGATAGACGAACAGCAGAGTCTTAGTAATAGGGTCCCGTTTTACACTGGTATTCTGTATTTCCTTCAGCAATATTAATTACAGTTTGATATCGTCTTAGTGTACATAAAATTAAATTATCAATTTCGTTTCGAGCTAATAAGGTCCATTCTTGTCTAAGAAAATCTTGAAGACCTTGGCGATTATGAACATTATGCAGATGAGGAGCGATACGTCTCTGGAGCATTATGGGATATGCTCGATGGGATTAAGGTTTGGCGACTGTGCTGGCCAAGTCAGAGGCCTTCTACAAAAATGGGAACAGTTCGCTGGTGAAAAAATATTCCAGCCCACATAACTTGGAGACCAGCATATGGACAAACACCCTGTACATGTCTAAGCCTTTCTTGTCGACCAGGTCCTCCCTATACTCTAACTCTTTTTGAATTCGGGTAGATAGTAACATCCACGGCCACATTTTTTTGATTTTCACAAATTTTTGACTCCAATGAAATTTAAACTCCAAATGATAAATGTCTAATGATTAAGGTAACACAAACAATGTTAATTTTGAACTTTAATTATTGGTATTTTGTTATGGATAGATGCAATATTTTGTTATGGATAGAGCTAATAAGGTCCATTCTTGTCTAAGAAAATCTTGAAGACCTTGGCGATTATGAACATTATGCAGATAAGGAGCGATACGTCTCTGGAGCATTATGGGATATGCTCGATGGCATTAAGGTTTGGCGACTGTGCTGGCCAAGTTAGAAGCCGTCTACAAAAATGGGAACAGCTCGCTGGTGAAAAAATATTCCAGCCCACATAACTTGGAGACCAACCAGCATATGGACAAACACCCTGTACATGTCTAAGCCTTTCTTGTCGACCAGGTCCTTCCTATACTCTAACTCTTCTTGAATTCGGGTAGATAGTAACTCTAGTCCACGGCCAGATCAAAGTCGTCTAGAAATGATTTTCGTTTGCACTTGGAGTTTAAAAGCTGCAACCAGCTTTAGACCATTCCTCATCTTTCGAAATAACGAAATTCGTAAGACATCAAGTGTTGTACTGTACTGGGTGGTTCTATAGGATGAAATGCGAAAAACACCCCAATTTTTTTTATAATATTAATCCACATAATTGGATGTTCGTCTAGACCGAAGCTCAGCAATTAAAAAATATTTTTTTAAATAATTTAAAAGTCCGGAAAGCACGGGATTAAATAGACCACCTTAACGATCGTCTAACGCTAATAATTCTATAGGCTAATATTCTATTTTTTTAGTGATTTTTGTAAGAGCATGGGCATAGGGTTGGAATGTAAATAACTAGGTATTCTAATAACGGTAAACGTTAATGCAAAAACCAAAAAATGTTTAATTTAGGTGGCATTAATATCATGACGTTTATTAGGTAACATAAATATCATGATCTTTATGTCAAAACACTGTAGTAGAATGACAGATGAGCGCAATAAAAATTGTATTGCACTAGTGCAATGAAAAACACGTTGTTGTTTTAATATAGTTCAAGTTTTGTTTTTTGCATGAACGTAGAAAATGGTTATTTATGGTATAAGTGTTTTAGATAGCGTTTTATCCACGCAAAAAAGTTTAATCTCCAGAACTCCAAAGTTCGAGAGTTCTTGAATGGATAAAACACGTAAAACACGAATGCTATACGTTTCATCCACAATCACGGTTATTTATAATCAGATTTAATCAAAAAATAGTTTGACATTTCTCTCTGACAGCGGCTGTAACGTTAAAAATTATTTAAATTAATTAAAAAATACTTGGAAGGTGTTGAATGGTTGCTATTTAGTTTCCATTGTTCATCGATTTCATTTGTTAAAATTTGTAAAGTTGGTGAAAAATGCAAGAAGGCGATTTTGTTCCTGAGAGAATCCCGCAGTAAACTGAAGAAGCAATTCTCCAATTATTGCCTGAGAAGTCCAGGGAACATTATGAAAAAATATTTTTCGAATTTAATGAATGGAGAGAAAAACGGGGGGTAATGACAATTAAGGACTTTCTGCAATCTTATTTCTTAAATTTGAGGTATGAAATTTGATCCATGTGGCCGCTGTAAAGGTCCATGAAAACATTAACATTATAAAATATAATAAGCTCACTGCTTATCTGAAGAGTGACGAGAGGGTACAAAGGGAAGAAAGCTGCGGTATTGGAAAGAACACACGTGGAAGAATTTTTGACAAGGGCTTGCGATAAAGAATATTTAATGATTAAGGTAATCTCTTAACCTTTTAGAGATTCTAGATAATAATCTTGAAATATTTTAGGTTGCACTAATAATGGGGGTGTCTGGTGCCTGTCGTTGCTGTGAATTTACGAATTTGAAAATCAATGACGTAGTAGACAGGGGCGTATATCTGCATATCTCTATACCAGTAGGTGGAGAAATTCCGCTTGAGCTGAAAGTTATATCGAGGATTCTATATTCAATAAGCGTGATATCGCAAGGAAAATTCAATGTACTCCTGGTACTCGTCATTCCTTACAAGAGGAGACATCCATTGTTTCTACAGATTTATCAAAAACCTCGACAAGCATTGTGCGTTCTGAAATCGATGACAACTACAAGCTTGTGATTAATGGAAACGAAGTGAAATATGATAAAACAAAGAAGGAAATGTCTGTTAATATAAATGTTAATGATAATATTAATAAAAAATAAATAAAATGTAATTGATATAAGATTGTATTTTTCATTATTCCACTAGTAGATAAAGTGGTACTTATATGCTTCATAAGTGTGGATAAAACTCCAATTAGGTATAATGTTATTGTTGATAAATATAATTAATTTTTTTACTCTGATTTTAATTGGTCTAAGTCTATTTGTTACTAGCGAAAGTTTAATCATATATATCTATGGATGTTTTATAGACAGCAACGATTTCTGGAATTAATTTCCAGTTGTCAGTTTGAAATCTGAATATTTTGTGGTAAAACGGTTTAAAATATTGAGTCCCAATTAGTGAGGATTAGTTGTAATCATCCAGTTATCATTGATATATCAAATGAGGCTACAGCGGATTTATTACCAGATAAATCTAGAAATGCGTATGAAGTTTGTTACAGACGCTTTACAGACCGGTGTAATACAAAGTTTATCAAGAACGTTACTGAAATCGATCTCTTAGCGTAGGTATGCACCGTTTTAAAATAAAAATCAGAGATACTAAAACATGTCGAATATTATGATTCTGATCATAAATTTAATATTAAAGACTACACGTTCAGTCAATAATAATGTCGAAATTCGAAATTTTACAATATGTATTACATTTCTGAAGAAGTTATCAGTAGAATACAGTCCTAAAACAAACAAAAAATACGCAGGACAAATTTTTGACTCCAATGAAATTTAAACTCCAGATGATAAATGTCTAATGATTAAGGTAACACAAACAATGTTAATTTTGAACTTTAATTATTGGTATTTTGTTATGGATAGTTGCTTTGGCTTTGCTGGGACATCATACCAGATGACGAGTAATATGAGTTATATCTTAACTGTCTGAATTCCTAACAGCAAGACCAACAAACCTCGATCATTTGTAATACGAGGTAAAATTAGAAGTGTTAATTTTCTTGAAAAGTATCGCAAATATGCATCTCTCGGCCTTTAGATTTTTTACATTGTATGTTACACTAATTTTTTTAGAAGATATTTTTATAAGGTAAGAACGGAAAATGTTCGGTTCAACCTGTCGATGTCGGTGTAAATACTAATAAAATTCCAGTGAAATTCCAAATAGATAGAAAGAGGATAGAAGTCTTCAACTGTATGTAGCTGAGGGATACATTGAGCAGTCAATTTCTGGAGAAACTGAAATAGCTACTTCAATTCTTGTAGGAGAATCAAGTACAAGTAGTGGAAACTTCACAACAAACAGAAAAAGAGTTTTAAATATAGAGCATTACACCGCAAATAAAAGCAAAATCAAAATTTAATAAAATTCGCAAATTACTATAACTGCCATATTAATATTGAAATTAAGTAAAAAATAAATAACTAGATTTATAAAAATATCGTTGATTTAAGCTTTTTTATATTTGTTGGAACTGTTCCAAGATTAATAATTTTTCTTGTGTGAATGCATTGTGCTGTTCAATAAATAAAAAAGATATATTTCGAATTTCCATTATTTTTTCGATTTCAGCTCGAGACGAAGAAATCCATGCTTCAGGCATCAAATATACACTTTTTTGCACTAGTTGCACAAATTACTATTAGGATGGATTTTGTTATACTATCCTACCCTACCAATATATAGAAGAGGTGCAATGTCTAATTGAAGTAAGTTTCCTGGAGATCTTCCTGTTACGTTTCCCAAATTTTCAACATATAGCCATGCTCGCCTTCCAGTATGACCCAAGCGTACCAAATAATCCTTAGCTCCCTTAGCTATAGGTTGTGACGTAAATATTCTTCTAGGACCTACGAGTGTTGTGTATTATGACATATTCATCAATAATGACGAACAGAATGTACCTACCTGATCCTAAATTCCATGTCAGCATGATATAACCCTTAACAAAACTCACCGCTAAATGATCTGAATAAAAATCGTGATGACCTGACTGTCCAAGAAATAATAATATGGAAATTTGTTCCATTGTTGTAGGTGTAAATCGGAATTTCAGCTCCATTTGTTTTGAAACGCCTTCGGGGATCGGATATGCCAAGTAGGAAGATAAACCGCGAACCGTTGATGAGAAATAAGGTTCCGTTATTTTTAAATCTGCAAAAGAGTCAATGTAACTAGGTCTAAAATATCAGATCAATATGGAATTAAAAATATTTGTTATTGCCTCGAAAAAAGTTGCTACTATATGATAGCCTACAACTTCGTCAATATGTGAGTGATGGCAATCGAATATTGCCAATGAAATCGAGATTTCATTGGTTATCAATAAGATAATGCGTCTTTGTTATTGATACACTTTAATCAGGTCAGATGAGGGCGCTTCTCTGTGTAATAAGAAGCATCAGATAGGTATTTCAGAATTTAACATAAACCCTATGCAGAACGTATCTATATTATGTAATTTCATTTATAATAACATTGGATTAAGAAACATACCGTCTTCACAAAAGTGCCCATGTTTTCCATATGGACATAAACAAAGGTATCCATTATTGGTAAATGGAATACAAGTTCCTCCGTACAAGCAAGGATTGTTATCACAAATTGAAATATCGCAGGTTTTTCCTAGGTACCTATAAAGGAATAATATTTTAAATTGTATTCTTATATAGTATGTTATGAAACGAGCAATTAATTATAGCCATTAGTCACCCGAATGAATAATGGCTATTAATTGGTAGTTAAATACTATTCATTGTTTACGACCATTATACTTTTTTATCTTGAACGAGTTGTTTTTTAGGTCTTAATACGTTTTTGGGGAAAATTTTACGATAAATAATGTCTGATATAAAACGTTAATGTCATCAGTTGGCAGGCGTCGGCGGTACAAACATCTGCAGTCTGCACCCAGAGACTACCACCCAAGCTTCTCTGATCTAGTTCGGGCCCCCTTTCGATGTTTGTGGTAACAATATAAAATTAAAAATATTCTTATGAATCTATCTGGTTCTCCTTGGCGAATCTGATGCCATGTACCCGTATCTTTATTGTGTGTTTAGTTGTCTACCCTGTGACAAAAGTAATTGTGTCGTCTATCTGAAAGTATTAAGATCATGTATACCAAAAAAAGACCTAAAAACAGTTAGTTCAAGATACAAATATATAATGGTCGTGGACAATGTATAGTATTCGACTAGCCATTATTCACTCGGGCGAATGTGCAACTCGTATACGGCTCGTGGCGCAAACGTCACCCTGTGTCACTAATGGCTATAATTATTTGCTCCCTTAATAATATATTATTAAGAACGCATTTATATGTTATTTATTTTTAAATTATCATGTTTGCTCAAATAATATACATTTACCCGTTTTTACAATGACATAGCCACGACTCGTCAATGGACGTACAGGAGGCACCATTTTTACATGGATTTGACAAACAGGCTAAAGAGGAGCATTCATTAACCTCTACTCCATCTTCGGCATCTTTATAAATATTGATGCTCTTATTTGATATCTAAAACAAATATTAGTATTAAGTTATAATCTTTGCCGAGTCATAACTCTTTAAAATTGGAACAGCGGCCATATTATTTTCTGCCATTTTTACTTTTTTTCTCTTTAAACCCATTCGTTTGATATCCATATCGTAGGGGTGCATAAAAAAAGTCATGGGTGTGTGCTTATGACCACGTGATAAAATTGAAAACTAATTTTCGAATTTTCATTCTCAGGTATTTGGTTATCGTTGGTTATGCCTGTCGTGTTCAGGTTTTGGAACTTGTTTTGCGTTTTTATTTCCGCAGGGGATTTTGTAGCTGTGATCTTTGGTTTTTTGGTTGTTGAAGGGTGTGTGAAGGACGTATCTTGCTTAGTGATACGTTTATTTTCGATACTTACGATATTTATATATTTATACAATATTTGCAAGTTTGCAAACTTCTTCAAAGTTGGTGCTGTTTTCAGGGTCTGTGTCCATTGTTGTAAGTCCATTGTTGTAAATTTGCTTTTTTTTTCGGATTTTCCGGGGTTTTGGCCGTGTACTCGATGCCGCACTGACGAAGGAGTTTGTATACACTGTTTCTACCACAATAAGAGTCTGTGAAATGCTTTAAAAGCGGGCTTTACCCGCAGGAGCATTACATAGCCGAACGTGACGCGTGATGGCCCAGTCTCATTCAACACCCACAAAAATAAAAGTGCAGAGCGCGCCTAAAGAAGTTTTCACTTCAAAATACATAGTCCACCATCTTTGGGTGTCCGCCATATTAGATTTAGAGTGACATAATTTTATTTTCGTATTCTTCTCAGCAATCCCTTTCATTTGATACCCATGTCATGGAAGTGCAAAAAAAATAACTAGTCTGCCATCTTGGACGGTCCGCCATATTGGATTTAGATTGATGTCACCCATGCATTGTCACCCAAACTAAACGTTTTGCAAAATTTCAGCTTAATCAGTTGAGGATAACTGCTTTAAAATTAAGTTGTAAGATTTGACCCAAACAATTGCTATTGTAAAGATTCCCAATACCAAAATCAAGAGACCACGTTCTTTTACTATGCTGGAAGACAATTGTTAAAGTTTTTATAGAAAACATGTTTACGTCATACGTCCACCCGGATTGGTAGAACATCGATTATTTCTCCGATATGTTAGTGGAAATTATCATCGAATGGTGGTCGGTGTTCATAAAATCAGTGCCGTCTCGCAAGAAGTGGCAAAATTTTTGAAGATGAACTAGCAGACGTTCATCTTCAAAAATTCCCTCATTCCCTCATTTGTTAAAAGAGATGGAGCATGGAGATCGAGCACTGTGGCGGAAGGATACATTGAAGACTCCCTTTTGAATAAAAAAAATATTTCGAAAAAAATACTGAATGTTGATAGTGGTAATGATAAACCAAGCATCGTTGTCATTTCTGATGTCACAACATCTCAAAATAATATAACTACTTATGAAAACGTGATAGAACGCGTTGAGAGTTTCAATAGTTTATTTAATTGTAATACTTGTTCAAACTGTGTATTTAATATAAATTTATATATATTTTAGAGTATTGTTGAATAAACTTTTGTGAATTAAATGATTGACATATATTATTATTTTGTTGCAGCTAAACCTGGAATCAAGTTTTGATTTATAAAAGTTTAATCAACAATATTTACAGGAATGTTTGTTATTGCATAGAGCAGGGCTCGAGCCTACTAGCTACTAGATGATCGAATTGATATAGCAATCAAGAGTATGATAATTCAGATATTTGCGTGATAATATTAAAAACCATGTAAGCATATATTTAAGTAACATAGGTACTTAAAAAAATTACCCACCTTTAAATTAGTCATACAACCAACAAAACCACTAATCGGTAATATTTCGTTTGTCAATTCATGTGGTAAACCACCTAAATGTAACCAAGCGGAAGGTTTTACAAAATGATCGACTTTTGCTACTTGGTCCCCAGTCATTGATAATGTATCATTTACTTTAATAGTAGCATCACAATGTTTCAAGTCTTTCGTAAACTCCAATCTGAAATAATCATAGGAAATGTTTATTGTGTATTTGATTTATCAGTTGTAATATAACAACTTACTCTGCCTTTATCTTCATAGTATATCCATTATTTACTGGTACTTTGAGTTCGCTCAACAACATTGTCTGGTATCCACAAGAGAATTTGAACTTTAGAAATCCATTCTCCACGTAAACAGCCATATATGTTGTATCTATATTTGCGTAAAACAATAGTCCACTATTTGACATGGTTTTGGCTTCAAACTCTAACAAAATATCTGAAAAATTCAGTAAGCGATGTGACAAATACGACTCTCCGTTAAAGGCTGGATTTCGCACACCAAGTTTGGTTTCACAGAATTGGCCTTCGGAGTCAAACGGACAAACACACTAGAAATAATCCTAAAATATTATTTAATCAGTCAAATACGTTTTTTGTTTACCTTGTGTCCGTTTCCAACAAAAATACAACTGCCTCCATTCTGACAACGGGAAGTCAACATGGTGCAATCTGCATCAGAAACAAGAGTTGTTTGTTCAATGGGGAAATATGTGGTAGTTTCTAACGTGGTCAGAATGGTGCTTGTAAATAATGTACTAGCTTCCATATTTCTTGTAGGCTCAGTAGTAAGAAAAGTTGATACTGGTGGGATTAATGTACTTCCATCGTCTGGAAAACTTCTGTTGGTTTCTTTTCCTTGTGTAGTTGTAATAAATGTGGTATCTCCTATAATGGTTGTGTCTGTGATTTGAGATACAGGAAGTATTGTGATGCTTGGAGGTGTTGTGTATTGAATATCTATAATAGTACTAATGGTAGTATCTTTGGTAGAAAATGTTTCATTCTGAAAATGTGGTGTAATCGTTGTGTCGGATGTGTACTCTGGTTCAGTAGATATTAACGTTTGCCCTGTAGTTCCTTCAGTCGTAATTAGTTCAGTTTCTGTAACATATTTTGTAGTAGTTATCGGTTGTATGGTGGTAAAAAAATCTGTGGTGGCAATAGAAGGGTTACTGGTAATCATCATTGGCGTGCTTCCTCCAGTGGTTGTAAAATTTATTTCAAACGGTGTAACAGTCGTAAAGTAAGTTGTAGGTGACTCTGTACTATAAGGAGAATCAGTCTCAGAATCAGTGGCGAAGGTAGACAAGGTCATCTCTAAAGTTTGGTTAAAAAAGCTGGTTACGTCAGTCCTTAATATAACTTCTGTAGTTGGCACTTCGGTGGTCTCAAAATATTTAGACGATATGGCAGTGCTGGGCATAGTGGAAATAGTTGGCCCCATTGTTGTCACAATTTCATAAGAAGTTGATATGATCGTAGTTGTAGGGACCACATACGTACAGTCTAATTTATTGTCTCCTAATATAAGGCACTCGCAAAGAACACCTGTAAGATTCGGCGGGCATGAGCAAGTGAAGTTATCGACCCCGTCGATACATGTGCCCCCATTCATACACCTGCGAATAAAGGGATTGCACGATAAATTATAAATTATAATTGGGGTGAGTGCTCACCTTGGTCCCAACTGGCATTCATCGTACTGGAACTGACACAAATCCCCGTGAAAGTCTGGCACACAATAGCAGACCGGATTGTTTTCTTCTAGTAGGCACAGTGCCCCGTTTTTGCAAGGACTCTTGTCGCATATTTTCATTACCTCTTCGCAATTGCGACCAGTGAAACCTACAAAATTAAGTAGCACATTGAAGTAATGGGAATATTAATTCAGAGTAAAAACGTAGAGTAAAAGTAAAAAAGTTTTTTATTATTATAATAATTATACTTATATATAAGTACCCGTACGATGTTAATGTATTCTGACTAATTACATAATACGGTATAGTATTATGTATAAATCTTGCCCATTCTTCTTTGTTCCTTGCAATTTTTATTCCCTCGTTCCATGTTACTCATCTTTTACTTAAATTTTTCACGATCACGCTGTTCCATGTTTTTTCGTAGTCTTCCTCTAATTTCTTCATTGTTGTTTCTGATAGCCACCGTCTTTCTCCTTTCATGGTACTACGTGCCAAACCCACCTTAATTGTTGTTTCTCAATACTTTCCAAAATAGGTTTCACTTTTAGTTCTTGTCTTATCCATTCGTTTCTTATTTTGTTATTTATAGTAACCCCTTTCATTGTTCTCAAGCATTTCATTTCAATGGCTTGTACTTTGCTCCTCGTCCGGTTATTTAAGATCCAACTTTCACACCCAAATATTAGGATTGATTGGGTCTTCCTCGTTATTTTCTGAATCCTGACTTCTTTTAAATGCGTTATTTAATGCATAGTATAACTTTATCGTATTTTCTATCCATTTCTACTGTTTATTTCCATGTCTTCTTTTCAGTCTTTGTGTGTTTTTACTCCTAAATACATGAATATTTCTATTTGTTCTATGTTTGTCCCTCTATTTTTATTTTTATGACGGTTATGTCTATGTCATCACTTTTGCCTTACTGTGTTTTTCAGATTTCTCTTTGTTAATGCTCCATTCCAAATATTTAAGTTTGCTTGTGTCTTTCTTTTTTGTATATATTATCAGGTCATCAACGAAGGCATGTTGCATGTTCCTATACCTTACCTGTAATTTCTTTGTTAATACTCTAATTTATCAGGACTTCATCAAGTATTATATTAAAAAGAGTCGGGCTGAGTATTCCTCCTTGCCTCTCTGTTTTAAAACTCGTCTGGTCGGAATCCTGTCTTCACGTACTTCCTAGTTTTATGGTATGTACTGCAAGCGCAATGTATGGTGGCGTCTCGTTGCACGTTGCTTACGTAAAGATACGCAATTTGATGCTATTGATAAAACAAATGGTATACTCGTTCGTGGAAGATGTCTTAATATAATAAACAAAACAACTGTTTTACCTGATAATATTATTTTACCTCTTGCTGTTTTAAAATAACAACTACTAATATGCATATGTATCCTTCAATAATATTGATATATTGAAAAAGTAATGAAACTAATATTACTTTGTAATATAACTAAATATATTTCAAGAAATAGTATATAAAAATAAGTAAAGAGTATCTAATACATATATTTCACATATTATATTACAACAGCTGCATACAATTTGGCCTTCTATGATGCAATAGAAATAGTAATAACAATATATTGTTGTGATGTATAATGTAAATACTCAACAACTGTCATCATTGTGCGAGTACAAATCAATCTTGCTCTCATCACTAGACTCATTCAAGTTTATATTTAGTGGGTTCACTTCACTTTCTATGTCTATATTTAACTCTTTTTGCAAATAATAATCTTCTAATTTGATCACATGTTACACCGTCTGCCACTCTTCCACAGTTATTTTATTAAATTCTTCTTCCGTTTGAGTTTCACATCTTATAGTTTAAACGTTAAATTTTTTGGGACGCGTTGTTTGTAACTGTAGCCCAAATTAACCCAATTGGATTTAAATCTGGATTTAAATGTTGATGATACGACGTAAAACAGTGTGATAATTAATGTAAAATCTCATCAAATTTGTATCTTACTTATTGTTCTTTAAGTCATAAGTTTTAGGTCATAAGTTCTTACTAGTTTCAATAATGCGACAGCAATTTCTGCGAAAATGATAAAATAAATATCCAAATACTTACCAAATAAACAAGCACAAGAATAATCAGCGTGGAAGTCTATGCAAATTGCTCCGTTTTGACACGGTGCTGAAATGCATTCATCTATTTCTGAACCGCATAAAAATCCTCCCCATCCTGGAAAAAATATAACCATATTCAAGTGCGTTATAACGCATTAAATTATGTTTTCTATTTGGCGATAATTACCTGGTTGGCAATAACAAGTGAATGTCTCTCCTGGCCCTTCCTCACAAATGCCACCATTGGAGCACCTGGTTTCGTTTGTTTCATTACAAACAGCTACGTCTATTTCGCAATGCACACCTGAATATCCCGGAAGGCAGTTGCAGGTATATCCATTGTGAGCATCTAAGCAAGTGCCGTTGTTTTGACAGGGGTTGCTTTCACATTCGTTGATATCTTCTTCGCATAAGTCCCCTTTAAAAAATAATTAAGATCGCTCTTAAAAGAACTGGTACTTTCGATTTCTATATACGTATATAACGGTAAATTATTGGTAGCTTTGAATCTTGGGCTAGGAACTATATTTATACTGTACATATTCTTGTATACCTTAAATTTACCCCAAATGACATTCACACAAATATGTCGAATATGATCAAAGGAGGTAACGTGAGGCGCTTAAATCTTTAAACAAACTTTATAAGCAGAATTTTAGAATATTATAGCGTAACATTCTTTTGACCTACAAATTATTTTACATTGTTTGGAGATAGCTGTGCAATTCCTAGAAGCATGATGTCCCTAGATGAAGCCCTAGATGTACCATCAGCGTAGCTGGTAGAGACAACCACTCATTTGTCTTATATAATGGTTATACTGATACCAACAGATTAAATAAATATTTGCAAACTCGCTCCCCTTCTCACTTTGCATAATTTTGGGGGATTCAAATTTTAAAATCTATATCCAAATTTTTATATAAGCCATAATGAGACGTCCTGTGTCAGTTTTGAATATAATGGACTTAGTGGTAAACTTAATGGTTAATATCCTTGCTAAGGTGAACTTATCAAGTTTGAGAACATCAATATTTTACGCCTAACCAATAGAAATATGCTCTAATTTTAGGAACTGGGTTGGAAAAAAATTCCTTATACAAATGAAGTATCAATTACTATATAATTGACTAAATATACAGATAGATAGATAGATTCAGATTGAACTCATGATCTAAAAAAATATTTTCCTATTACATATACTTAAAGATGTCTGTTAAAGCAACTGTTGCTGATGACGATAGTTAAGACCACCCTCAGAAGCACACTCCATACACATGCCATAATCGTAACCTGGCAAATGTAACCGCTCATTGTCGTATAAAAAAGTTATATCTAGACCAACAGATTAATTAAATATTTGAAAACTCGGTTTCATTCTCACTTTGCATAATTTTAGGAGATTCAAATTGTAAAACCATTTTTAAAAGTTATGTGACGTAAAAGATATGTGCGTCGGTCCGCTTTGAAATTAATAGCCTTAAGTGGTTAACTTAAAGGTTGTTAATTACACTTAATTCCACTTCTAAACTTATCAAAAGACAATATGATATGGTGGTGGCATTAATGAATTTCATTCAGATTACAGAAACATTGAGACTGCGGCAGTAACTAAAAAGTACCTCAATAAGCCCAAAGTTTGCCCTCGAAATGCCGGCCGTATAGAGATCGTGCGCGTGTGCATGTGGCGCGCTCTGTGGCAGAATACGTAGCTATCGTAAGGAGAGCGCGACTCCGCGACAGCGCAAATGTTTAAGATTTACTAATATCTTATCAATTATTTTATTATAGAATTCTCTTGTAAGCTCTTTCCTGTAATACTGCTACATAATTTGGAGTCCTCGCTATATCAGTTACCTTAATCAATTGGAATCTCTTCAGCGCAAAATTTGCAACCCCCCTGCAGCAGCAAAAGACAATGTGCTTATTTAAAATTAATCATCACTAAAAAGTAAAAAATAATTACGTTAATCTACTACTATTACTACTTAGAATACAATCAATTTATTTGTTAGGCCAATCAATTTATTATACAATTATATTTTTGGAGTCGGTAAAAAAATCGTACATTATTCTGAAGGGCCTCAATAAAGGCGAAAGAACCTGTATAACTTTTAAATGATTCGTTTCCATATATACGTCCAGATACATAACAGGTAAGTATCTTCTTCTGTCTGTGTGTTTTTATTGAACTCCACCTAAACGGCGGGACTGATAAATATGGTGATTAAGTTGATTCGAGAATGGTTTGTAATTATTTTAAATATCATAATTTTGTAATTGAAATATCGTAATGTAATTATTTTAAATATAAATTAGGGTTGTGGCCGGCGCATTCGCCATTTCTTCTGGTATATCTGGTGAGTTCCCCGGTATATCTTCGTAATCCATGGTCCAATGCCAATAAAAGTAAAATGGGACCTTGTTGAAAACACCTCTTTTCCTATAAAATTATAAAAATTTCCGCTAAGAGTGGCAAATAAAATCTAAAATAAAATTTCTCCTATTTTGGTATTAGGAACTCTAAAAAAATATCGTCACTGATTACGTCAACTTTTACAGCAGTTAGTTTTCAAAAGGAAAAACTGATAATGTTGGACCTTTATTCTCAAAAAAAACTGTTCAAATTTGAGTGTGTGAGGTTTTAAATATTGATGAAGAAAGTGAGAAAAATAACTAAAAATTACAAATAAAATTTGGAACCCCAAGCGTCAGTTACACCGACTTGGACTTTTGTCCAAGTTCAGTAAAATATGAACCAATACTTGACGTGTGTTGCGCCAATCAAGTTGGCATCATCGGGTGATCTTTAAAACTAAACTTTAGTGTAATTGTAATTTAGTGTAATGATAAGAAGGAAACTCGTCAAAGCAAGTTAGTAAAAGCAAAAAAATATCATCAACATACTTCAACGAAACTCTAGGGAAATAGTCGAGCTTTTCTTTTACCTCAACTTTAAATCTACTCATGAATAGACTGGCAGTTATTTGTGTATTCATGAAGAAAAATATACAGAGAATAGAAGAAGTTTAAACCTTTAAGGGGTAGTTTGGGGGATTAGATTTGACGAAAATATCTGCCAGGCGGCAAAAATCAAAATTAATGTTTTTGTTTTTAATTCTTTGACGTTTGGGGGTTAAATTTGGAAAAATGTCTGCCAGTCAGGATTAGTGTTTTTAGTGTCTTGTGGACCATATAAGCTAACTGGGCAGACATTTTTTAACATTCTAACAGACCAACATTTCAAATTTCGATCCATTTCCGCCACTCTGATGGCAATTTGTTCGAAAACCGACCGATTTATATGTCGGCCACTATAACAGAATACTGTACACACCAAAACAAACCTTTTGCGATTTGTTTGGTTAGATAACCAATGTTCTTTTTTTTCAATTTCAATTGTAGCGCGACGACTGGAAGCTATTACGTTGACAGACAGGAACTGTCAACGTAATTAGTGTAGGTATGTAGAATACATATACCTACAACCTAACTACCTATGCGGACAAATACCGTAAGTAACCATCCGATTAAAAATCAATATTCTGCCCCTATATATCAAGCCAGGTGGTAGGTATACGTGTACATACCAGCAAATCCTGGCGGGCAAGAGCAGTTGAACGTCGCTATACCGTCAATACAAATGCCGCCATTTTGACAGGGTGATGACCAGCATTCGTTCCAGTTTGTCTGGCACTGTATTCCAGTATATCCATCTATGCAGTAGCAGAAGTACGTTGAATTAAGATCATCCAAACATACCCCATGTATACAAGGGTTGCTTATGCAAGCAAATCCATTCCACACCCCAGGTATCAGAGGGAGAACTAGAATTATTGTACTCAACAACAACCATTGCTGGCCACTGCTACCGGCTGGATTCATACCGCATTCTTCAAAATATACCTGAAACAAATTTTGGATTTTGTATCTGGGTATATATACTTTCATAATATCTGCAATAATGGGCTTTTTTATTTCTTGCTTTATGTGGTAGTGTTTTATAAAAAATCTCGCCGTATTTTTTATTTTCTTTTTTGAGCACGATTTCTATAGAAAAAAAATCAGGAATAAAGGGCGCGCTTATACGTGACGTCACGCATCCTTCCTTAGTGGCGTCACAGATCCTACGATTTTGAACATGACACAACGGTGTATTAGTACTATATTTCAAAGTTGGTTCCTTGCCTTTTGGCAGTTGACGTTGAAATTGACTTCGTTGACACTTAACTTCTGCTGATAAATAATGTAAATTTGACATATAAAACTCGTCCATCATGCTAAAATCAACTTTCGGCAGATTTTCTGCACATTCTTTAGAAACTGGCTCCATTTGTTTACAATAACGTACAGAAACGAGGCAAAATAAAATTCGTAGAGGAACTCACGAAACATAACGACAAAACTGAGCGTAAACAGCTACAATTGTATGCGTGTGCTATTTAGGCGTTCTGACAAATTCTGCCAACTTAATTCCGAGCTGTACGACGTCACTCAGCACCAAGGTCAAATGAGTGATCAAATTGCTATAATAATGTTTTTTCTTTAAACTGAGATTTATTGCACAAGGTGAATATCTATCAATTCGCTTTCAAAAATACATTTTTATTTTGACATTTAAGAATCTAGTGAAAAGTAGTATTATATATTACACCGCGAACGAATGTTATACATTATTTCTACACATATAATGCATATCCAATGGCATTTAACACATTCAGTTTTGAAAGGTAATTCAAGATGTTCGGAATAGCATATTCTACATAAAGCTGTCCAAAAACCTCTAGCACATTATTCATATACCATGTTCCTGATTATGTTTTAGAAGTTATGCCTGATTATATCAGGCACGTTCCCCTATTTTTTGGGTGAAACTGTTACGCATCCTGTAATAGCCTGTGGAAAGAACGTGGTGGCTTATCAGAGTACCAGTGGTGGAGTGCAGTTAATGTTGAACTCTAATAGTAAACATGGATAAGAGACTAAAGTTATCAATTGTGTTTTATAGGTACTTGACGTTTCCTAACTTATGATGCTGCCATATCTGCAAATTAGACCGAAACCTACAAATGGCAAAGAAGGCCACTACAGATAAGCACTACGCATTGGTTTTGTGCAGAACAGTTTTCTGCGTTTTGAGATATTGCGAATAGGACAATTCACCCCTGCGACAACTAGCCCCGGTGCCCCCTACCTAAGTTCAGTCAGTGTTTATTAGCAAGTTATTAAAGTAGTAAGTGTTAAGTTACTAGGTGTTTAAATGATTGGATCCATGAAAAAGCAGTGCTGTTTTTGTATAGGGTGCAAAGACAACAATATTATGGTAACGCAGTTCCTATTAAACGTAGATTTGTAGATTAATGATTAGAATGCAGATTATAATAATAATAAAATTTGGAGTTTAATTTAAACTGTAAAAATAATGTCAAGTTTAATCAATATATAAATTGCATTGAACTTTATAGAAAAGCTCTTATTCTTGTTGTATCCCTGACTTTGAAAATATTATTGGCCTGAATTTAGCAACGATTTTTGTAATTTCCACCACGGTTAATTTTTGTTGCTTAAAGTTTTCAGTTATATAACTTAATTATTCCTCGCTACAACTGCTAACCTGGCACAAAATATTTAATCAGTTCATCTCATCAGTGGCGTGCCAATGGATAAAATCATAATTTAACCCATATAATTCGAAGCGTTCAAATCCTGATTCCACCCTTAGTTCAAGAATTGTATTCATGCAACTTCTTAGGTACGTAACTATCAGGGTAGCTAATTATTAGAATTTATAAATTCAGTTGAGTAAGTGGCGTGCTAATGGAAAAATTATAATTTTACTTATATAACTGAGAGATTTCAAATTCCGATTCCACCCTTGGATCAAGACCTGTGTTCATGCAATTTCTCAGGTACGTGACTGTAAAGGTAGCTAATAATTATCACTAAAAGAATTCTATTAACAACCCGTCAGTGGCGTACAAATGGAAAAAATTATAATTTTACTTATATAACTGAAAGCCCTCAAATTCTTCAATACTTCTTAACGTATGTAACTCTAAAGGTAACTAATAATTAGCATTAGAAAAATTCAATTGATAGCCCCTCAGTAGCGTATACATTAAAAAACTATAATGTTACTTATATATAATTGAACTACTTCAAATGTTTCCACCCTTAGATAAAGACCTGTATCTGTGTGCAACTTCTTAGGTACCTAACTGTAAGGGTAACTAATAATTAGCATTGAAAAATTCAATTGACAGTCAGTCAGTGGGCTACAAATGGATAAAATCATAATTTAAGACACGTAACTCGAAGCGTTCCAATCCTGATTCCACCCTTAGATCAAGACCTGTGTCCATACAACTTTTCAGGTATAGATATGTAACATCGGAATATGAGACATAAATAAATTTCCGACCCGTCGGTGGCGTACATATGGTTAAAATTAAGCCATATAACTCGAAGTGTTCATTTCCTGATTCCATCTTAAATCAAGAAATGTGTTCATGAAACTTCTCAGGTACGGAACTGTATAGGTAACTAATATTATCAATAAAAAATTCAATTAATAGCCCGTCAGTCGCGTACAAATTAGATCTAAAGGTGAAATCTGGATGACTACTGACGGGCTGTCGATTGAATTTTTTAATGCTATTTATTAGTTGCCCCTCCAGTTACATACCTAAGAAGCTGGTCTCGACATAGATCAAGACACAGGTCTAAGAGTGGAATCAGGATTTGAACGCTTCGAGTTACATGGCTTAAATTATGATTTTATCCATTTGTACGCTACTGACGGGCTGGCAATAGAATTTCATACTAAAATAAAGTTTGACACATAATACCTACTGTTTGCACTAATAGGTGCATTTTATATAAATAAATCAAATAATAGATCCTCCACTACAAACGTTTGCCGTTTCCATTGCCTGATTCTAAAGGCAAAATGCTGTATTGAAATCAGTGTATAGGAATGTTTATTATAGGCTTCTGTAAATAAGACATCAACTAGTCAAAAATAGTACATTGTGACCGGAACAAAGAATCTAACCTTAACAAATAAATTGAAATCAAAGGTCTTTATGATTCTTTTCAAAGAAATAATAGGCCTGGATACTCTTTGATGTGGTATGTCAGTGTTACACACTGGATATACACGGTATTTCACGGCGTAAATGAAATAATTTTTTATTCTTATCTGGGTTTCTCGGTTCTTATAAACAATGCAATTATGACATTCGCACTGTGGTAACAAGGTAAATAGATACTGGGTCGGATATCCGGAAACCTTCATCCAATAGTTACATCTTTATGTAAAGTGGTAGAGATTAGATGAAGAATACTCAATTATTATTTAGTTTCACCTCAGCTGTATTGTGTGTTGTATTGTGGATATATTATTACTTCGCTTTAATTAGCTCCTGTGAGTATTGTTCTGTTTCATATTAAAAATAATTAATCATTTGTGTGGTTCACGTTATTCACTGTATGAATGTCGCGTCTATACATAATTTCACTGCTTGCTTTCTCTTTTGTTATTTTGGCAAAGGATGACATATTTGCTATTATCCTCAAATATGATTTGAGAAAATTATAGGAATTGTTATAGAAAATAGGTCATGAGTAAGTGATTTTCTGATTGACAATTTGCACTCTGCACTATTTAAATGGATTATAAACGAATATGTAATAAAGAGGTTTAGGTATATACATAATATATTTGTAGGAAAATGTATGTATAGTTTTTACAATTTCAATTTAAAATATTATAAATTCAGAATCTCTACCAGGGATATCCGAATACATCATTCTCATCATAACAATGCTGAAAATAATTATATGTACACACAGTACACGTGATAGAAGTGAATACTACTTTACCGATTCGTTGAGTGAGTGAGAGAGATAGAGAGAGAGGGGAGAGGGAAAGAAAGAGAGAGTGTAGATTTCTCGATAATATAGGATTAATCGTTGTTCCTGATACTAAATCAGGAACAATGATTGTGGATAATATTCCGGTCGTTATTCATATTTAAACCGAATTTCTCACGAAGAAAGTGAAGTAGTGGCAAAGACGCATCCTCTGCAAAGAGATCACCATCCATTTGGATCAGATTCGAAAGCCCAATTCAGATATATCCAGCAGGATATGCATAAGTAATATTGTATTCTGGTTAATTCCGATTCTGTCACGATCGTTTATAAATTATATTAAAATTGCTTTCCGCTTTCGAACACTTGCGGATCGTTGCCCAAGTCAAAGCTGCATTATCTATGTCTATTTCTCATTATATTAAAATTGCTTTAAAATTGCTCCGATTTTGCTCTCTCTCTCTCCTTCATATCTGTCATATGCTCTATCTCACTTGCGAGACGAAAATGTTATCAAATGTGTCGTGACGCGACCTTGAAAAATCACTCTTATGCGGCTAAAGAAGTATTCACTTCAAAAATCACAACAGAGACTATCATCAAGAGATTCTATATGCTCGTATAAATGTGCCTATGAGCCAAGCATTCCAACCCCCCATTCCAATTATAATGGTTAGCCCAAATGTCCGACACGTATGCGGTAGAGGGGAACAATATAACGGGCTTTGCTAACCTAACTAGCACCCAGGAACGACGGTTGATAAAGCAAGAGACATATTCACTATACCATCATATTTATATCATTGATAAAGGTTAATAATTCCTAACAACCATTGAGTGAAAGAAACCTGAAAAACCGCATTTCTTCGGGGTTTAATTCATGAGGAGAAATTATGAGAAATAAGGAAATTCATGACGAAATTTAAGGTTGATAAAATAGGGTTGGCAAAAAGCCATATTTTTGTAGAACAGTCCGGGCCAGTGGACAAAACTGGAAAAAAACACAAAAAGTGGAAAAAACCAGTGGTCCAATCTGATTATGCATCTCATACAGATTCGTACATTTGGTTGTCCAAAATGTTCAATCAAAAGAAAATTTTCAAATTTTAATTTAATCCCTTCGAAATAGACTATATAGTATATAGTATATAGCATGGTCAAGTACAGTTGTTAAGCTGAGAAAATTAGGATAATCGTTCACATTGTGATAGAAAGCTGAAATTTGGCACAGATGTTCATTTTTGTAGAAGTAATGGTATAAATAAAATCAACACCCCATGTGGATTGTGCCCCATGTGGATCTCACTTAATTAAGAAATTATATAACCGTGCAATCATGAGAAAGCGGATACACGAGTTTTTCTCCATTCTTTGCATGCAGCAGGTAATGGTTGTTTCAGAATAATGATTCGTACATTAGACACAGATGTCGTTCTTGCCATTGCTAATTTTGCGAAAATAGCCTGCCAAGAATTGTGGATAGAATTTGGTGTTGGAAAACATTTCTATTAGGTACATCCCTACACATAGTATTGCAGACACCTTATTTTCCGAAATGTGTGAATCTCTGTCCTTCTTCTATGCTGTTACCGGTTGTGATACGACATCCATATTCTATGGAAGGGGAAAGAACCTACGAGACCTGGAACATTTTCCTCATCGTTTCTTCCACATTTAAAATTTTATCACAGTAACCACAATCAGTTGATCAAGAGCAAGTTGCGGATATTGAGGGATTCATTATATTAATGTATAGCCGTACCTCTCAATTTCATGAAGTAAACTTAGCTCAACAAACCATGTAGTAACAAAACTATTGAGTACATCGGCCTACAAAAGACGCTCTGCTTCAACATGTAAAACGCTCTGCATTTCAAGCAGGGCACATATGGGGCCAAACATTACTTGTAAGGCAAGAACTGCCAAATTTGAATGACTGGGGACGGAAAGAAATTGATGGGGTCATGTCACAGCACTGGAAACGATTCCAGAGGAATTGAAGTTTTGCCGATCATGCCGAGGTCCATGTAAATGTGCTAAAGCCATTACCATGCATCGAACTTTGTGTTTGCGCTAATAAATATTTTGTTTCTTACTTTCACTTTATTTCGTATTTACTTCATCGGTTATCATATATATATATATATATATATATATATATATATATATATATATATATATATATATATATATATATATATATATATATATATATATATATATATATATATATATATATATATATATATATATATATATATATATATATAATATATATATATATATATATATATATATATATATATATATATATATATATATATATATATATATATATATATATATATATATATATATATATATATATATATATATATATATATATATATATATATATATATATATATATATATATATATATATATATATATATATATATATATATATATATATATATATATATATATATATATATTATATATATATATATATATATATATATATATATATATATATATATATATATATATATATATATATATATATATATATATATATATATATATATATATATATATATATATATATATATATATATATATATATATATATATATATATATATATATATATATATATATATATATATATATATATATATATATATATATATATATATATATATATATATATATATATATATATATATAATATATATATATATATATATATATATATATATATATATATATATATATATATATATATATATATATAATATATATATATATATATATATATATATATATATTATATATATATATATATATATATATATATATATATATATATATATATATATATATATATATATATATATATATATATATATAATATATATATATATATATATATATATATATATATATATATATATATATATATATATATATATATATATATATATATATATATATATATATATATATATATATATATATATATATATATATATATATATATTATATATATATATATATATATATATATATATATATATATATATATATATATATATATATATATATATATATATATATATATATATATATATATATATATATAA
>CAXKVY010003338.1:0-34410 GCA_964058915.1 Tetropium fuscum
GTTCCCAAAAAGTCTAATATTTCGGGATTGGCTCTATCATTTGAACTAACCGTCCTAGCTGGATCATTCAGATTAGAAAAAAAGGACGGAATCGACAAAATATTCAACTGTGGGAAACTTAAGCTGGGTCTTGGACATTTGCTCCCATCCGTTATTTTCTTCTGTGAACACATCCGCCCCTTATCGGAAGGGGAAAACCAGATCTTTGAAGGAAGAAAACGAAGAATTTCGAGATAAAGTTGCTGTCTTCAACAAGCCACTGAGAGGTATAGATTATACATGCGGACCGTAGCCAAGCAGTCGCTTAAATCGCAGTTTAATTTGGTCTTAGTAAGTTTTCCAACAGCTTCATCCGCAGCGGATCAACACTCATTCAGCGGTTTAGTAGATTTCTAGTATCACTTTTTGACAAATGCTGTTTTACCAAACGTGCTCTGTAAATTCAATTTTTCTTATTTCAGGTCCAAGCCTGAAAACTGTGACCCTGGTTTAAAAATGGATGCTTAATTCCAATCCCCTGCAAGGCTTATCCTACTACGACGGATAATCTCCTGCAACTACCGATCCGGATGAAAGCGCAGCTGCGCTTGCCTACAAAGTGGTATGAGATGCACCTCAATGTGTGGTTATTGTTTAATATATTAATATAAGGGTATTTGATTGCGAAATATACATGACACAATTACCTAGAAAATGCATAAAATGTCTCACTGTTGTCCACCTTTTTCAGATCCCAAGAAGCAACCACAAAAAACCAGTGCCATCGCAAATCTCAAGATTCATAAATTTTTTGTATCCCTACATAAATTAGATACCGTGTATTGGACGTTTGCGTTGCGAAACTGATCTGTAATGACGATATTTACAGTGTTAGTTTTAAATTGATTTTAATTTGATTTAGTTATTTTCAGTTAAAATAGTCTCATCCTAGATAGTGCGTTCCAGTGTTTTCCGTTGCCAGCACAAGTTCGCGTGGCGTCATCTGTTATTCGGTATGTCCAACCAGAGGCAAGTTATAAAGTAGCACTCCTTAATTAGGTTAACTTTAACACAACGAATTGTTCTGAACATTTCTCCCGAAATTTTCAGTTTTTTAAAAATTTTGTCCGGGTCAAAACCCAATTGCACTGGCCTATGTTGTGAAGTATAAAAAATAGCCTTGTTAGTAGTTAGGTTGGTATGTATGTACATTGTACAATGTACAATGAAAAATGAAAGCATCACCCGCCACCCGTCCTGGTATGCCCTATCTATTTCATAGAAGAAACGTAAATTTTTAGTAGTTAAATTATAGAACAAACACTTAATCTTATTCTCAGGGGTGTCCTGTCAGCTCACGTACTTTATATTATCCAGATGTATTTACAATTTTTTACTGGCATGTGTTGCATCCTAATCAGATCTCGGCGTGGAAAACGCCGTCATCATCTGTCGATGGTTGGAAAATGTATTTTTCACAAAAACTATTAGCGCAATCTGTTGCGGCCCTAATCTAAGGTGGCTTCGGATTGGCAGTGATTGAGTTCGGGACTTTCAGTAATGACTGGCAGCGTATGCTGCAAGCGGTATTGATTGAGCTGTTATTAATTGAAGACATCACCGATGCTCCAGCTTCATAAATGTTGTCACGTCCCAAGTTAGTCCTTTTTCTTATTAGTTTTAATACCATGTTCAGTACAGTATTATTTTTCAGTAAACATCAGAACAGTATCTAACAATAAGAAAACCAAATTTTCGAGAACTTTGTAGCGTATAGATACAGTCCAACCTAATAACCAGATTCAGAACGAGAGCCTATCGGATCAACTCCTTCTCGGAGGTGGAAATGTTTTCAGTCAAAATAACTACGTAAACGGATACACGAACAAATGTTAAAAAAAGTTCAATAAAGTTTTTTCGATATACCGATATTTTTCGAGTTATCCGCGATTGAAAATGTTAAAAATGCATGTTTTTGGACGTTTTTTCGCGAATAACTCGAAAAATTCGCGTTCTATCAAAAAAGTTGAAACAACCAAAAATTAAGCCTACAAGAAAACAAGGAGATAGATTTTTTATGAATGCGCTAGGTCCAAAATAAAGGGAGTTATGACTCGTTGAAGATGACTCTTTTTTGCAACAGCTTGGTTCCAGGTATTCAACGTTAAATAACGGAAAATTGATGCATTTTCCCGGAAAAACTTATAGAACTTTTTTTATAGTACTTGGAAAGACCTTATTAAAATTGTTTGTTGCTTTAATATTGCGTAATAACTAAGCGAGATCCGATGCAAAAACGGTAGACCGCTCACAATTAGAAGTTTGTATTATAGTGCGCGAACCACCCCTCCCGCGCTTTTAACCCGTTACCTTTTGAATATGAAGGGTTTGGGTACATTGAAATATATATGATCTCGTAGTTTTTGAAATTACCTGTCAAATAGTTGTTGAATAGACGTTGTAGCTTCAAAATTAAAGGAGTTATAAAAAGTTATATAAGAACAATCGCATTTTTTGGATCAGCAAATTTTTCCATTCCGCATAATTTTGGAGTTTTATAATTGATCATATCTGCGTGTATCGTGTATATGCATACATAAATGTCAATTTTTTTAGGTATTTTCGTTTATTTATTTTATTAATTTAGGCATATGGGTGATTTTTAAGGGTTAAAAATTTGGAATACATCGTAAATCATGTTCGAGGACATGAAAGAAGCTTTATTCTACAATTTGCGTAATCGGTAAAAGTTTCTATAAATAGTTTCTATAAATCTTGTAGACCGGTGATTGAGGATTACGGTGTTTTTTTAAAAATTATCTGTATATTTAACACATTCGTTGAAAAAACAAAATTTTGTAAAATCATGTCGCGAAGTTAGCTGCCAATTGTTTATTAGCAATTATTTATTAAGGCGCTCCATATACGCTTGGTAAATTTAACGTTAATAAAAACATATTTCGGGTTAAAATATCGTAAAGAAACTTTGGCAATTTAATGCCCAACAAAAATATATATTAATGATCAAAAAAAAAAAATTTTTTTCAAATTTTTTAGAAAATCACCCCTGCACTCTACGATTTTTGGCCACGCACTTACTGCAGCATCAAAATAGTTTTTGTCTGAAAAGTTATCGTTCAACTCAGATTCCTATGCATCTTTCGACTGCAAGGGAAAATTATATTTTGAAAGCATGGACTGGACTCCAGATGGTCCATACCCCTTGATTTGGTGCCATTTATATTTAAAACATTTATATCTTCCGATATCTGTTGTTAGAATGTTTGATAATAGTCTTCTGTGTTAGAATTCTGTTCAAAAGTCTCTAAATTGGAAAATATTCAGTAGCTACCTACATTAATTTAATTTTTTTAAATGCATGTAAAAAAACAAAGAGAAGCGTGGAGACCTTACTGTGAGGAAATTGAAGACTAATCACAGGCTGCCAGGCTATGTACTGTACAATCCTCGCTAAAGTTAAAAACCATCATATAGGTATACTGAAAATGGATGATGGCAACAAGACCAGCAACCTTTGAGAAAGCCTAGAGCTGCTCCTGCAAACTCACTTCCCTGAATCTGTCACAACAGATCGAAGGGAATGGCCAAATGAAATCGACACCCAATCACTAAATTCGGACTGGCAAACCGCCAACCAAATAGTAAGTGAAGACAGAATCAAGTAGGCAATACAGAGTATTCAAATCGCCGGGCATTGATGGCATATATCCAGCAATACTCCAGTGCGGCCTGGATAAACTACTGCCGCACCTGGTTGGGATGTTTAGAATGTGCTTAGCACACCTCTATATCCCAAACACATGGAGAGAAGAAAAAGTATTTTTCATACCAAAAGCATGGAGGACGGACTATTCCACGGACTATTCAACATCATTTCTGCTGAAGACGATGGAGAAGCTATGTGAGCAATATCTGAGGGATGTAACATTAACTAACAATCCTGTGCACCTCTACCAACATGCATACACACCATGAAAATGTACCGACACTGTCCTCCATGTGGTAGCAAGTCGGATTGAGAAATCCCTGGATCATAAGGAATATACCCTGGGTGTCTTCATAGATATAGAATGTGCGTTTGACAAAACCACCTTTCCCAAAATTACAGCGGCCCTATCACATAGGAACGTTCCTCATATTGTGGCAGCTGGATATCCAACATGCTCTCTAAAAGAGCAGTACAAATCAGTGCAGGAGACACTGTCATAAGAGGACTGGTTGCGAAAGGTGTTTTATCACCACTGCTATGGAATCTGGTTCTTGACCTCAACATGGGAGGATTCTACACAATTGCATACGCAGATGACCTAACGATAATGCTTAATAGAAAATTCGATGGAGCCCTCTGCCAGAGAATGCAGATGGCTCTAAGAATAATCGAAAATTGGTGTGAGGAGCATGCCCTATCCGTCAACCCCAGGAAGACGGAAATGGTATTCTTCACAAGGATTAGAAAACTGAAACTAATGAGAGCACCCGTTCTCCCAAACACACAATTAAATTTTTCACCGCAGCTGAAATACTTGGGGGTAACTTTCGGTGCTAAACTAAACTGAAATCTTCCCCTCGAGAAAAGAAAGAATATAGTTTGCAGTGGTATAAATTAGTTGGAGTGTGCACAGATGGTGCGCCTTCAATGATCTGTTCACGAAAAGGTTTTATCGGAATTCTGAAGGAACGAGCAACCGCTATGAATGTGCAAGAATGAGATTTAATAATTCTGCATTGCATTATTAACCAAAAAAACTTGTGCTCTGAGTCCATTCGACTGACGAATGTTATGGATGTGGTAGTAAATACCATTAATTTCACTAGATCCCGCAGTCTTAACCATCACCAGTTTAAAGCATTTTTGGAAGAACTTTCTACAGAACACGATGATGTCACATATTATTGCGAAGTAAGGTGACTAAGCAAAGGTAAAATGCTAAAAAGGTTTTATAACCTTTGAAAAGAAATAGCTGATTTTATGGAAATGAAAGAGAAAATATTGCCGCAAATTTGTGATCCAACTTGGCTTTGTGACTTGGCGTTCCTGGTAGACATCACAGGACACTTAAACAACTTGAACTTGTAGCCTCAACAACAAGGGAAATTGGTAAATCAGCTGTTCAGTCATCTTAAAGCTTTTCAAAACAAAATTCGCTTGTGGGAAACACAAATGAGAAGTAAAAACTGTTTTCATTTTTTAACGTTATCCAGTGATGAAAACATTGAATACGATCGCTATGCTGATGAACTGGAACTACGTCAGAGCAATTCACTGAACGATTTTCCGATTTTAAGAATATGCATAGCACTCAATATTTTTGCAAATCCTTGTAAGTGTAATGTGGAAGATGCTCCGCTTCACCTAGAAATGGAGTTGTTCAAGCTTCAAGAAGACTCGTATTTGAAGTCTAAATTTGATGATGTGGAACTAAGCGAATTTTACAGAACATACATTTCCGAAGAAAAGTATCCACACCTGAGACTTTTCGCACGAAAAATAATTTGCACATGCGGAAGCACGTATAAATGTTAGCAGATTTTTTTCAATCATGAAAATTAATAAAAATAACACTTTGCGCCTATGTACTACAATATTGATCATCTTGTTTCTCAGCTTCAAACTCAAGTATCTCATTAATTTTCATTTGGTGTTTCTATATTTTTTTATTAATATGCTTTTTATGTGTTTGATAATGCTATTATAATTAATAAATAAAAAAATGTGTGTCTACCTACTTATTTCTTGCCTACGACCTGATTAAGTCCCGAAATTACGCCCTCAGCTAAGCAAAGGTTGCCCATACCTGGTATGGTTTAATTGATATGTTTATAAATGTAACATCAATCTAAATATTAAATTAGGTTAATTGTTATTGCCAGAATTAGAGTACTTAATTAAAAAACTACTTCTAACAAATTAAAACACATAAGACGCCCTTAAAATGCATAAGGTAATAATGCTTTTCAGAAATATTATTCCAGTCGTATGTCTATTTTGTAGGAGACGGCAAATTATTCTTTCAAATTTACATAATTCTAGGCGCGTTTTGTTTGAGAGCAAAATATAGGGAGGATAATAACGGTGTGAGGTAGCCCGCGGGCCCTTGTTAGTATGCTGACATCGTAGTTGAGATGGCAGCCAACGTTTGTTTGCGCTCTTCAGTGGGGTAAGCAGTGCAAGCACCATCTTCACGTGATAACAGGAAAACAAGAGACATGTGTAATTAGGTATGCGAATTTCATTATAGTCCGCGCTCAACTTGCTTTATTACTCGACTGTGAAAGTTTGAGGATAAAATACCAGCAGACAGAAAACCCCTGATTTTTAATTATTCATTGTCACATTTTAATAGTGTATGATTTCCCCCTGCTAAATAAATAATTCTTTCGCTGTCAGGTATCGATCAACGAACGAACTTGAATGGGAAATAAAAGCTATAAGGTAGATTTTTCCCGAACTGTGTCAGTCAGAACTGGCCTCGCCACTTGTAACTGGGTAATCATTTTTTCAGTAAGTAATAGGTAATAGGACACTATGGTGACAATAGGCTCCACGCGAGCTCCAGATACAGTTCGATTGTAAAAGTAATATCTCGAAATGTGCTAATATATTATCATACAAGTGGAGACAGGCAGTAATTCCAGATATTTACAAATTTTAGGTTAGATGAATTAAATAAGGCTAGTGAGAAACTTAAGACAAAAAAGGCACCAGGACCTGGAAACGTACCTCCAGATATAATAAAAGGGACTGCAGAAAATAAGCCGGCATATGTGCTGGATGTGTACAACAACTTAGCCAGCAGGGGAATTTTTCCAGAAGAATGGAAACGGGCCAGATTGGTCCTATTAAGGAAAGGGCATAAGCCTATAGAAAACCCAGGTTCGTACAGACCATTATGCTTACTAGACGTGGAGGGAAAGCTATATGAACACCTAATATTAGGCCGACTTAAAAACGAGCTCGTACGAATAGGGGGATTATCCGAACGGCAGTATGGCTTTCGAGAGAATAGGCAAACAACGGACGCCATCGGCGAGGTAATGAATATTGCAAGGGAAGCAGGATATTACTCCTGGCGATATCGAAGACTGTGTGCAATCATGTGTGCAATCACTCTAGACGTCAGAAATGCATTCAACAGCGCATCATGGCAACACATCCTAGATGAACTGAGGAACAGAAGCATAAAGGAAAGTCTGATAAGTATCATAGCAGACTACCTATCACAAAGGCAAATTATCATGGAGGCAGAGGGAAAGACCAAGGCAAGATCAGAACAGCGGTGTACCACAAGGCACCGTGCTAGGCCCCACTCTATGGAAAATAATGTACGATGGACTGCTGAGGATGGGGCAATCGGAAGGAGCCACCCTCGTCGGATTTGCCGACGATATAGCACTGATGGTGGTTGCTAAGGGGGAGGAATTATTAATGAGCACAGCAAACGAGTCTTTACGACGCATCACAAATTGGACGGACAGAAAGGGGCTAGGACTAGCGCCTGAAAAAACGGAAGCTGCACTCCTGACAGTAAAAAGGAAAATCGGACCTACACGATTCCAGGTCCAAAACACGATTGTAACACCTGCGAAGGCAATAAAATACCTGGGGATATGGCTGGACACCAAGCTAGTTTTTGCAGAACACATACATAGGCTTGTGGAAAAATCGGAAAAAACTACCTTGGCTCTGGCCAGTCTTATGCCAAACATCGGAGGGCCTAGGGCATCGAAACGGAAGCTACTGTCGAGTGTGATACATTCACAGGTGCTATATGCAGCACCTGTATGGCACAATGTGACAAAAAAAAATTGTTAGAAAGCTAGGTAGTTTGCAGAGGAAAATAAATATCAGAATAACCTCGGCATACAGAACGGTCTCCGCAGAAGAAGTAGGGGTTATAGCAGGAATACCCCCTATAGATCTTATGATTATAGAGCGGATGGATAAATATACAGGGACAGATGCAAAAACGGCAAAGGAAAACCTCATGAGAAGATGGGAGGAGAGATGGCGAGAGGGCACATATGGGAGATGGACGTACAGCCTCATCCCAAACATCCAAGTGTGGACAGAAAAAGCGTACGGAGAGATAGACTACTATTTAACGCAGGCTCTAAGTGGACACGGCTGCTTCAAGAAATACCTGTACGATAGAAAAAGATCAGAAACGGCAGCATGCCCCTACTGTCACAACGAGGATAATGCGGAACACACATTATTCGTTTGTCCCCAATGGAATGGAGAACGAACACTCTACGGTGAAGAAGCATCCCAACCCTTTAACGCAGGAAACATGATGAGTGACTTGATGGCAGGAGATGAAGAAAAATGGAGGAGGACATACAACACTATAAGAGGCATTATCGAGACAAAGGAGAGAGATAGTAGATGACAAAAACATGACGTCTACCCGCCGAAGTAATGCGTAAGCGGTGCCAGCGAGATAGATGGGAAGACAAGGAGGAGTGGTTTTAGTCGGTAAGAATCCGACACCGTGGGGTCTTATGCACGATTTCCACTCCTCCTTACTAAAAAAAGGCAGTAATTCCAGGGGTCACGTGATTCATATGTATATATATATATACACACCTTTTAATGCCTTATCTAAAGGATACACAGGTAAATGGTTGCAACAAGATGTTTATTAGTTTTTCTTCAGTACATCTATTTCTATCTTTGTATAGAAAATTATATACACATATCTACAGGTAGTTCAGTCCGCCTACATCATGGTTATGGTTAAGTGGGAATATCTAGCCGAGTTAGCGTAGCAAGAGGAACTCGTTATCAGACAGGTGATTGGTTACAATTACAGTTGAAGGGAGGAAGCAACATTATAAGCAAAATGCATGCATATAAACAAAAAAGTTCGAAAACTCAGGTACCAGGTAAGGTGAACGAGTACGTACTACTATATTGCAAGTGTACGCCGACAAGTGTCGGCGTGTATAGACGCGTATATGGGACAAGAAAGATGTCCACCTGGAGTCAATAGAATAGATAGATAGTTGTTCAAAAGACCTCTGGACCAGTGTCAACATATATCAGCAAGAAGGCCTGACGCTCAAATTTTTCAGAAAAAAATGAGCGCTGAAACTTCAGTAATTTCCACCAGAATGGATATTGACCGTTATCCCTTTACAAATTACTTTATTTTAGTATTACTCATACAATCCAAAAGCTTGGCCGGGTTAGAATGCGTATTTTTTGAAAAAGTTTGATGAAAATAAAAAACGTATTTTGCAAATTTCTTTAAAAAATACTTTATATTCCAAATAACTATAAAACTAAAAAAGATACGTCAAAAATGGTATAGTACAAGAATGTAGGTTTTTTCTGAGCAAAAATTTTGTATATATTTCTATTTATGTAGGATCAAAATTAGCGGACATATAACTATTAGATATTTGTATTATAGTGCGCGGACCACCCCTCCCGAGCCTTTAACCCGTTACCTTTTGAAAATGAAGGGTTTGGAGTGGAATGAAGAGTTATGGTAAAGAAATATCAATCGCATTTTTTCGGATCATATACATTTTTACATTCCACATTTGGACTTTCATAATTGACCATATGTGCGTGCATCATGTATATACATACATAAATGTCATTTTTTTACAATATGGTCGTTCTTTTTAATTAATTTAGGCGTAGGGGTGGTTTTTAAATGTTGAAAATTTGGAATACATCGTAAAACATGTTCGAGAACATGAAAGAAGATGTGAATCCATAAAATGCTTAAACCTTAATTTTTTCTATTGTTTCACGGAGGTGTAGTTGTGGCCCCTTGAAAACAAAAAGCACAAGTCGGGCATATGTCACTTTTGAAGTCAAGGGTAAGATGATCTTAATTACAAATATTCATGAAAATCTATCGTTTGGCTACGAGATTGATATATCCGATTTTATTGTTTAAGGTTATGTACCATGTATCACAGCCTATGAGGCACTATGGGCAAAAGGCTTACGAGACAGTTATAATTAGGTTTTTTGCCCCCAAAAGCATAGAGCTTTTAACCGCTTGTGCATAATTCTTATCAATTTAGCTTCTAATACGCCGAACGAATAAGCTCAAACCGCGCTCCGAATAGGTATGTATGTGCAAAATTTTCCGAGACACAGCTCGTCAAAAATTGTAATTTTTTTTAGAAAACTGAAAAAGTTTGGTTTTTGCCATGTACTTGCCAAATATTAGCAAAGTTCTCATTCCACGAGGAAAGTCCAAAATAGCAATAATTTGTAAATAAATTTAACAAAATGTAAATAGTTTTGAGCACAAAAAACATCAATAATAATTATTATATAGGTACTATACAAACAAATTACAAGTAAATTTTGCATGCATAAAATACTCACTAATAATTTGTAATTTCATAATGTTCATTTCGAAGTTAAATATTTGGGAATATTGTTGCTAATTTGACAAGTAAGTATATGTCATTAGAACTTCTTTAATGAATCTTCTTTAATCGAAACATCGTTGACACAACAGTAACCAAAAGTCCATTATTTGACCGTGTTATTGGAGAAGACGTTGAACTCCTGGTCTCCCTCGATGCTTTGGGCTCAGACGCAATGAACGACTACCTACAGAAAAGTGGGCTGAAGGGCACATCCAGGCGTGAAGCTGGATGTGCCCATTTTTCAAGCTCATCTGATATCCACGTTAACAGACAATACCCGCAAGGGACTGTTCTTTTTCTAGATACTTTCAGCGAGTGCGACACCACCTCTGTCCTTTTCTGGTAGGGAAAACAATGTTCGCCAGCGTCTTCCAGAAAAATCCCCACCTAATCGAACTGGCTGCAACTTTCCTGCAGTCAGATTTCAGTCATGAGGCCACAGCCAAATCTGGGGAGAAATGCTTCTTGGCTCTTTGGGGGGTGATATAAAGAAGGACAGTTTGAATATCCACCGCTACCAACTTTTCATAAAATTTCCTAAACCTTGCAGCGAGCCACCATTCTTATAGAACTTACCACCAAGCTCAGAAGTGATTGGGGGCTAATAAAAACCCTACCGATTAGGGGTGGAAGATGGGCAATCAGGGTCTCATCCGTGTCACTACCACCATGGATTCCAATCCTCAGAATCTACTACGCTATGTCTTGCAAATGCAGAAAATGAGTAGTGGGGCAACCACTGAGGATTTTTCAAAGCCAGGATCGTCGAAACAGAGGAAATTATGTTTTTGTACCATGTAATATTAATTATTACTCTAAATGTAAAATTGTTATCCTTTAATTATATCACAATTACATCTTTTTTTATTAAAAAAAAATAAAAACGTTACTATGTGAACTGTTTCATTGATTTTTACGAAATGTTTTTTTTTGTAATTTTCGTTTTATGCCATTGTTGTGGAACTCTTGTACTTAACTTGTGTTTAACTCTCTCTCTCTCTCTCTCCCTCCGTCCCTCCCTCCCTCCCGCCCTCCGCCCTCCCCCCTCCTATCGTCACCACTATCACGTGTACTGTGCTCCATGCGGCTTTTTTAATTTTAAGCAGGGCATTACATAAAATCTGGTTTTGAATTATGTAGTTATAAGGTGATTAGAACCTAATTCCACCGATAATAAAATTTGCGCCTGTTCCCTTTTCATCTCGATGTGAACTATATTACGAGTATGTACATCCTCTGAATCACTATCAAAATGCAGCCAGCTATTGTTTTTACGTTTCCGAAAGTGCGAGACGTTCCCTCCGTAACTACCGCTCATTATTATAGAGAATAAGATCGTAAGGGGCACAGGGTGGCAATAAAACAACGCGAAAAGTGTTGGGTTGAATGCTTTAATATCCCTCTGAGTCTATTTAGGACGGAAAGGGCAAACGTTAATTTAATTTCAAGGGCTCCTAGACTACATGTGACGTCTAATTGCTGTAACGTCGTGGATTGCCAAGGTTTCCAACACTAACCGCGACCCTTCCACTCTAGAAACATCACTGGTGCCCTAAGTGAGTTAATTAAGTTATACATTTCCTTCAGCTCAATCGAAAATATATTTACTGTCGCCATAGGTTTTGTACGAAAATAAATTACGAATATCGGGGGGTTTTAATCAATTTTAGACTCTCTCAAGTAAAAATTACATGCGAAGAGATGTTACGTAATGCGGAGCAGCACATCGGCCCCTAGATTTCTACTTAAAGTGCTGGTGTTGAATGTTGGCAACTCATCGCGAGTCACTCTGGCGCCAGATCAGTCCCGCTCGCGGTCCCAATCGATTACAGAATCGCTTGCCCTCCTCTTGGACATCGTACTCCTTTAAACTATCCAACTCGATGCACTCATGTGGAGCTTTAGTCTGGAGCTACTTATCAACGGATTTTTTTGGAGATTTATGGCTCCGCCATGGGTTTTTTATTTTTCGTGTAACTATATTGGTTTAAGTTCTTGCCATAGCTATGATAACGAGTCTCTAGACGTTAGTTTGTATGCAGAATTTGGCCGAGCAATTCTGAATAATACTTATATCAGAGATTTATTCACATATACCTTCATATATCACTGATTATACAGGGTGTCCCATGGTGACGAGACGTTAAACATCTCGTTACGAGACGTTAAACAGATACATCTTCCTTATTTTAATTGGAACACTGTATATTATAACAATTTTGGATTCCACCTCAGTTTTTAGGCAAACCTTCATAAATGTATCCTTTTTTTAAAATATACCTTTTTTGAAATATTTCATTTTTTTCAAAAAAAATTGAAAAGTACTGCCTAATTCAAGAAGATGCGTATTTTACATTAATAAAGTTAGAGTGATAAAATTTATAGGGAACATAACTTAGAGTCTAAACTTCCCTGTGATAAAATGACTTAATTTTATACAGGGTTGTAGAAACTTTATGCCGAATTTAGTCAACTTTAAACAATCTTAACTTATTTTAATCGAACACCCTGTATATTTTTGCGCAAACCAATGAAAGTTTTAGAGAATTTTGTTCTCTTTCCAATTGTATAATGGTTCCCTATACTCATATTTTCTGGTATTCAAGGTATTTACTGTTTTTCGTGCAGTCATCGGATATAATAATAATAATAATAATAAATCGTCTTTATTCGTTTGGATAGGCTGAATTAACAGAATGAATTGGCGAAGTGTCAGCCTAAGGCTGGTCTTCAACTTAACCATTGACAAAAAGAGTGTGTATATAACAAGAAAAAATTAACAGTACCTGACGTTATACTAAAAAACAAATACCAACTAAGATGTAAAATATACCTAATCTAAAATACTAAAACTAAAATTATAAATTACAAGCGATGCGTAAAACCAGGAAAGATCAGGACAGGGGCAAACCTATCAGCAGTGCGAAATATTTTTATAATAGGCAGTTAAGAAGAAAAATACATAATCTTGAGGTTTTTTTTAAGTTGACTAAGGTGTAGTGCCTAAAGTCATAAGGCAGACTGTTATATAGCTTGCTGGAGTTATATGTAAATCTATGTTTAAAGATGGCAGAAGAGTACTTTTGCAGAAAATCTTACTTTCGCGTATGAACGTTATTATCGTCCAAGCGTGACATTTTCCTGTCTAAATATGACGGATTTTGACTAATGATAATTTTGTATGTTGTAACGTAAATAAATTCCATTCTATTTTATAGCAAACATGTTGAATAATAGTACCCTATTTCAAATATTTGAAATGAGCCACGCGAATTCGTAGATATCTACCGCTTCGTAACCGTTGTGGTCTCCAGTCCCGCGGAAATCACGTGTGTACGCCACGAGCTGAAATAGGAGGGTAAAATGCATAAATAGCCACGCGTCGCCAACAGAAGCCTCTCTTACCGACTCGTTGACCGTTTGATTTTTGCTGATTCATATAGTTCGATAACTAGCTGTTATATTTCGGTATTGTTAGTGAAGTGCTTCAGAATATATAAGCTACAATTTTTATCTTTTAATTATTATTATTCTTTTAATTATTTAATTAGATATATATATATATATATATATATATATATATATATATATATATATATATATATATATATATATATATATATATATATATATATATATATATATATATATATATATATATATATATATCTTATACAGCTAAACCACTAGTAGCTAGAATATAGACTTCCGTACGGAAAGTACGTCGATATAAAGGACTTATTTTCTGCTGTGTTTCGACCTTGTAATAGGCTTTTTGCTACATTTGCTTTATTGTCGTAACACCAGCAAAGGTGCATAATGGCTGGCTGTGGAAGTATATGCCTACGAGTATATATTTATATTGTTTTTGGTATTTATTTAATTTAATATTGTATGGTACCTTATCGTTCGATCCTATACTACCTTGTAGGTTCTGAAAGCAAAGTTGCAAGCTTGCTTTTACTACCGAATAATAGCATATTTTCGTATTTTTAGTGGAAATTACTACTACGGCTTAAGCCATATTTTCTTTATATTTCACATATCGGCAAAGAGCATCATTACCTTACTTTTCTATACGTTTTATCGTGTAGTCTTAAATTGCATACCACATTCCTTTCTTTATTATTTTTTTACTATAATTTTATATCTTCAATTATAATAGTATATCTTCAATTTTTGGGAATATAAAATCAAAATTACTTTCAATATTTTTAATATTATGGTATTATCTATATATTCGATATTTCACTTTCATCTCCAGTTGAGATGCTTTATTAAATAAATAATTTATCAATAAACCTAAGTACTTTAATAATTAAGTAACTATTAGCCATTTGGCTAATATTTTTTCTATTTAGTTGTATTTAATATCTAATTAAAGCTCAATTTTTAATCTATTAATTTAATTATTTTTATTAACTTCACTAGTATAAATTTTACTATTGATATCTTGCTCAAGCGGAAATTTATACATATGTTTCCTTCTAAATTTATTGTTAAGATAAACCTGATGCTGGTAATTTTTTCTTCTCTACTTCGATGACCGAGAATAAATTCCTCTGGTGACTAAGCTGAGAAGACCATCATTGCTTGAATTCCTGAACGACAGACTGGAAGATATCCCTCCGTTGCTGTAAAATTTCACCCATTGTGGTACACATCGCCCTTAGAGGGTACGTTCCAATTCTGCTGGACCTCCGAGCCATAGCCGCATCCTAGGATATAGGAAATCCACATTCCAAGAGGGGATCTCAATAGTCTGCCAGGAAAGATATATCTTGTATATTTTTATTGCCCACATGAATTACCAGGTCTTACGTAATATTTCAATTTTCAATTTTACCTAGGTTTACTATTCACTTCATCGTAAACGTTAAATTTTTCGGCTTGACTTGGTGTCAAGAGTCATTTCAACGCTCTTCAGGTTTGCTAATTGTCAATTTTAATTAGTATAAGTAATCCTGTAAACCATCCACAGGTACCTATATTCATTTGTTAATATATTGTGTTAAAAAATACATTTCTTTTATTTCTCTAAGTAAAAGTCTGATTCACAGAGGTTACAGCTGGTAATTATTGTCTAGTCATTTCTGCGGTCTGTCGTACTCCTCTAGTGCTGCTGACCTGGCGTTCAAATATTTATTTTTTATTTATTAACTAAAAGTAGAAATAGATCAAGTCAGTAATTATCAAGCTGTGATTTTTCTGAGGTGATATATTATTATCCAAGGGCACATAAGTGCTATAAGAGCCTCTAACTAATCATCTAATCCACTTATCCACGACCTCCTGCAGCCGATAGGCACAATAAAAAATCCATCAATATACATCTCTTGGATGACAGGACATTTAATTCAGTTAAACTAAATTAAAAGGAGAGGTGTTATAGTGTCAAACAAAGAAAGTTGAGTGATCCGAGTTCATCGAATTTTAGCTAGCCGACTTCGGTTTACGGTGGTACGGCTCACGCGATCAAACTTGCAGAGCCCTGTAGCAAAGCGTAGGCATGCGTTTTGCAGTAGTTAATTCAGAAGTAGTTTTTCAACAGAGAGTCGTAGTGCAGGTCCATAAATAGCATCAGCATATGACAACTTAGAAAATATTAAACTTTCCATAATTGTAGTTTTATTTTACTGTCCAAATGTCCTTTAATGTCCTTTTATGCAAATAACTTATATGCAATAAGTCCTTTTATGCAAATAACTTCTTAAGGGTATTGCAAGTTATGCAAGTGAAAGTTTGACATAAATGACTAGTATGCTTAGCGAACCTTAAATCAGAATCAATCCATAAGCCCAAGTTTTTATATTCATCTACAACGGTCTACTTACCGTTAAGATGAATGCTCCATTTAAAAAAATGTTCAAATGACTTACAGAATTGCGTTTTTCCTTTGGTCCGAAAGAAATTACGAAACTGCGCTAGTGAAATGTCATATAAAGAAGCCAGATCTTTGTTGATAATCTCAGTAACAAGATTACAATTATTTGGGAGGAAGTCAAGATATATTTGTGTGTCATCTGCGTAGTGATGCGTGCTACACTTTACTATATAGGTATAAAAATCCGAGATGTATAAAGAAAATAACAAAGGTCCCAAGATCCCAAGGTCCCAAGGAACACCCTGTGGAACACCAAATTTGACAGGCAAGGCATCCGACACATGTGAATCCAACGTTACACTATGTGAACGACTAGACAGGTAGGTAGTTGTGTATGAGTGAAACTGAGTTATTCTCGAAACCAAAAAAAAATATAGTTTCTTACATAGAAAACAGTGATCCAAAGGGTCAAATGCCTTGCTGTAATCTAAAAGCATAAGTCAACTGATTTTATTCTTATCAATGGCTCTATATAACTCATCAGTGACATTTATTAAAGCAGTGGTGGTACTATGTTGCTCACGGAATCCCGACTGAATGTCAGGGATGATTTTGTTAAAAAAAACATGAGCTGATATTTGTTCCGTTAAAATATAGTATTTTTGTATAGTTGGCAGAATTTTTGCTAATGGTAAGATATAAGCGTGTTCCAAGCTTCGTTAAACATTTGTGGCAATTGCCATATTTAAAATAAACGAGACGTACTGTTCGAGTAAACAAGTAGAAATCAACTTTAACAATTTTAACGAGATGTGGTCAAAACCTAGAGAGTTGTTTTTTAGTTGATTAATTGCATTAGATACTCCATGTGATTGTACCTTAGAGAATTTAGAGATCAGTAACCCTCGTTGATAATTTGATCCGGTAATTTATCGAATATTTATCAAGTAAATTTAATTGATTTTGAGATTTATTAACAAGAGTAGGTAATATTATTAAAATGATAATTTATTAAGTAAACGTCATTAATAGTAGGAGGGAGGTCAGTTATTTCTTTATTATTAATAACATTATGAGATCTTAACGTGTTCTATACTACACTGCTCAAAAGAATTAACGCAACACCTTTTACATCTAATTTATTTTATTAACGAATTGAGATATTTAAAAAAATGAAATGGTAACTTGAAGCTAGATATATATATAGTATACACGAAGTAAGTTATAGATCGTTTTCTCTATGTTCAAATTTTGTCTATAACGCATTACAGTTGTAACGCATTATAGACAAAATTGATTAGTTAATCAAGTACCTAAATTAAAATGTAACTTAGAAGACAATGAACTAAATAATGTTGGTTTAAGCAATAATTTGATTATCTAATGCCGCGTATGACCACCTCCAGCCTGAATTACAGCGTGACACCGCCGCGCCGTGGCATGCTGCGTATTAATCTACGCAGGTTTAGAGCTTCTTGGAGCTGTTGCAATGTATCTGGAGGATTAGGACGTGCCCTGACTCTTCTATCCAGTAAATCCCAAACATGTTCAATAGGATCAAGTAAGGACTAACTGCTGGCCAATCCATGACTTGAATTCTATGGTTTTGTAAAAAGGTTCTTCTACTTCTGCTGTATGTGGCCGCGCATTATCCTGCATAAGAACGAACCCGTCGCCAATTTCGGCTGTCATGGGTAGAACATGATTATCTAAGACTTGATCGATGTACTGACGGGCATTCAGTCTACCATTAATTACAATCAGCTCGGTTCTATGGTCTATGCTGATTCCACACAATTACCGATCCATTTCCGAATAGCTGCTTGCGAGTACCTCTAACCAGGACGTCTCCATACTCTTACACGACCGTCACATCGTGTCAGACAAAATCTAGACTCATCGGTGAAGAGTATAGGGGTCCAGTGGCGAGGTTGCCACTTAACGTGTTCTTGGGCAATCGTTCGGCGGGCTCTTCTGTGATTCGTTAATAAAATAAATTAGATGTAAAAGGTGTTGCATTAATTCTTTTGAGCAGTGTATTTTGTTGTTATTCTGACGCATCACATATTACATATATGCCTTCTTTTCTCGCTTAATTGCACCGGTAATATAATTGCGGATATCTTTGTAATAGCTCGAATCTCTGATTGATTTGGTATGTTTGTATTTTTTAGTAAGTTTTTTCCCCAAATTTTACCTTACTTTTATAGTCTCAGGTAACAAGGGTGAAAACGGTTTAGTAACCCTCACCCTCCTAAGTAGCACATGAGTATTAAATAAATATAACAAATTTGAGTAGAAGAAGTTGACTTGCATATCGACTTCTTGGAAGGAATATATGAAATCCCAATTAATAAATATTATTAACTGGGATAGAACTGGGTAGATGTAAAATTTACTTTCATGAAAGTGCTTAAAATCTCGATATATGACTCGATATATGACAAGTTAAAGTGTTTAGGTATCCTGTGATGTCTACCAGGAATGCCAAATCACAAAACCAAGTTGGAACAATAATTTGCGGCAATGTGTTCTCTTTCATTTCCATAAAACAGCTATTTCTTTTCTAAGGCCATAAAACCTTTTTAGAATTTTATCTTTGCTTAGCCACCTTACTTCGCAATAATATGTCACATCCAAGAGAGAGTTCATCCAAAAATGCTTTAAACTGGCGATGGTTAAGACCGTGGGATCTAATGAAATTAATGGTATCCTTAACATTCTTCAGTCGAATGGACTTAGAGCACAAGTTTTGTTGGTGATTAATACAATATAGAATTATTAAATCATATTCTTGCACATTCATAGCGGTTGCTCTTTCCTTCAGAACTCCGATGAAACTTTTTTGTGAACCGGCCATTGAAGGCGCACCATCTGTGCACACTCCAACTGTTACATTTACACCATTGCAAACTAAATTGCTCAAAAGTACATTGCACCTCTGTAAAAATATCTTTTCCCGTCGTGGTCCCTTATAGCGGCCGTAAAGCCAGTAATTCCTCTATGACTGCAAATTCTTCATCAACACCTTGTAAAAAAATAGCTAACTGGGCTGTGTCAAATAAATCTGTATCTCTCATCCAAAGCAATCGAAAATGCATGAAAATTAGCCAATCAATCGGTCAATGTTTATTTGAAATCACTAGCCATCATATCTATACGTCGAACAACAGTACGTCGCGATAAGCTCACTTTCTTAAACTCTTTCTTCTTTTCTGGGCACAAAAGTTGTGCAACATCTACTAGGCACTCTATAACAGACTGTCCCTCAGAAAATGACTTCGAAGTTTTCGATATTTTCGAAATAATTATAAAACTAGTTTTAACAACACTGTATATAACCCCTGCCCCGGGCCAGATCCGGGGTTGCCCATATATGGTATAGATACTACACCAGAGTTAATATTAGGATTAAGCCATCTTTCAGATACTGCAGATAAGATATTTATATCCTCCTTAATTATATAATCTTTTAAAATATAAAAAGAACGTACGCCATATATTTCAGAACCTACATTTAAATATGCGAGGTGAACGAATGCACCATAATATATAAAATATTCCTTATAGTAAGTAATCTAAATAGAAATGTAATTTAAGAAAAATAAATAAAACCTATATAATAACTAAAAGTAGTAATTAAGGTATAAGTTGATCAAATTGACAATGTGTCTCTAAGTTTTGTGATCTGGCTAGTTGTTGATGATAATTTAAAAATTTTCTTTCCTCTCTCCTCGTAGCTAAGATCGTACTATAGTAATTACACTATTTTTTAGCTTGCTAACAACAAGTAATTAAAGTAAAAAAAAAATAAAGTAATATAAGTAATACAAGTAATATAAGTAATGTTCAAGTAATAAGTAATTTAGTTTCCTCTATCTGCCAGTGCTGCTTCTATCCTTTTTGGATGCATAGATTAAAGTTTTATTTTGGTCTCTTTCTCTGGAAGTTCCGCTTGAGCTTGTACTTTCCAAATTGTTTTTCTTCTTCACGTTAAGTTGTTGCTCAAATTGAGACCTCTGATTTAGATGATAATTCTCTAGTGGGTGTGGAAGGGGCACTAGTACTCTTTGTTTCGCTCTCTATCATCCTTAGATCTTCTATTGTGTATTATGTCTGATTATTGATGATCAAAGTGCTTCCTTTAATCTTTGTCTCTAAGTTTTGTAATCTTGCTAGTTGTGGATGATATTTTAAAAAATTTATTTCCTCTCTCTCCTCGTAAGATCGTTTACTATAGTAATTCCACTATTTTTTAGGTTGCTAACTTCTGAGAAAACTTGCTGCTTTTTTAATAAAGATACGAATACAAAAGCGATAGTGGATTTCTTGGCTTTATTCACAGAATATATGTTATTAATATCACATTCGCGAATGTCAACTTCTATGTAGCTGTTTATCTTAGTTAGTGAGTCCTGGATAATGTTTTCACTTGCAGTCCAAATATTATAATGTTGTTTTTTTTAGCTATTTTCTATTATTCTTTGTTTATTTCTTAAATTAATGATATCCTTAGCATTCAAATCCATTTTTTGGGGCATCTGCATTTCTTCTTGTATTAACCTGGTACTTTCTTCGTGTTCTCTGATAATTTTCTAGTTTGTTCCTCGTTTGCTTTTTTGAGTAAATCATAAATTTCTTGTGTAGATAACATTATCGCAGTTTCAACAGCTTTATTAATATGATGACACTTTCCGTAGGGTTAAACTTATTAGTGTTAAATAATCTGTTCACTAGTATCTGTTCCACAATTTAAGCAGAGACATTTTCATACAAGTATATATTTTACACTACTATATTTCCTATTTTACACTATTAGAGTTATATAGTATTGCGATTATATAGTAACTAATTAAGACATGGATACAATGCTTCTTCGCCCAGGGGCCGATCAGGTGACTAATAGAAACACAAAGTAGGGAGGCCATGGTAATATCGCATAATTTCTTGCTCCGAATATTCAATTCAATGAAAGATAAAAGTGGTAGATTTTCCGTTAATATGTGGGTTGGGATATCGGCGCGTGGTCCTGGTGTCTCGTGGCATATTTAGGAACGATTTATTATTGAAACGTATATTATGTTCTTATCTGGCCCAGTCATGGTCCAGATCTTAACCCTGTGGAAGACGTATGGGGACTATACTCGTAAGAAGTATCCAAAAACGAAATGTGAGACCACGGATGCCCAAGAATTACTAGAAATAGTAAATAATATATGGGAAGATATTATTACTAATGATTATTGTATATGGTTATTTAAATTATGTATAAATAGAAATGGTGCAATAACGAAGTATTAATAGTTAGTTTCTTGTTAAGTTGGATATCCCTTGTCCTGTGATCCAGTATATCTACTAATTGTGCCGTTGATTGTCCACTTTATAAATTGTTAAACACCGAATTTTATTGTTAATATTATAACGCACTGCAATTGGTCTCGTTGACGACCCATCATTTGCTATAATAACAACAGCATTATAATAAAAATAATTCCGCGTGTAGCATAGTACATGTGATAGAAGTGAATACTTCTTTACCGATTAGTTGAGAGAGGGAGAAAGAGAGAGGGGGAGAGAGAGAGAGAGGTATTGTACATATTATTAGCTTTATGGTAACTGAAATGTGATACATATGTTCGTGGTTCTAAATGGTGTAGATTTCTAGAGAATATAGCATCAATTGTTGTTCCTGATTTAGTCGTGGCAATGTTCCGGTCGTTATTCATCTAAACCGAATTTCTCACGAAGAAAGTGAAGTAGTGGACGCTTCCTTCGCAAAAAAGATCATCATCCATTTGGATCAGATTCGAAAGCCCAATCCAGATATATCCAGCAGGATATGCATAGGTAATATTGTATTCTTGTTAATTCCGATTCTGTCACGATCGTTTATAAATTATATCAAAATTGCTTTCCGCTTTAGAACTTGTGGGGCATCGTTGCCCAAGTCAAAGCTGCATTCGATATCTCTGTTTCTCTCTATCCCTCATATCTGTCATCTATCTCACTTGCGAGACGAAAATGTTATAAAATGTGTCTTGACACGACCTTGAAAAGTCACTCTCATGCGGCTAAAAAAGTATTCACCTCAAAAATAGCTGTCCTATTTTCTTTTTGCTCCCGACAGAATATATATCTCCCTAGTGTTAAATAACTTTTTTATTATTACCTACACGTTAACCAGGCTCAATGTTAATTGACTTTGTCTTTAGTTTTATAAGAAGTTTGTTCTAGAATAATTTACATAAAGAGATATTGGAACGACTTACCTGACAATTTATGTATGCGAAAGTTTATTTTTTTGAATAATAAATGGCGTTCAATGTGATCGTGAATTACATTATATAAATATTTAATTGGTATAATTATACGTCTTGTTTCTTGTTTCCATAAATGAAAATTGAAACAGTTAACTTGAGTGGGAAGCTGTACTAATATCTACTACTGGATTCTAATTCAACTTTTTCTAGAATATATTTTAACATTTTACGCTACAGCCTTTGATTTAAAAACCATATTCCTCCAATCAACGCAATAGAACAAAATAAAGATTCATGTCCAAATAATTTAGATAAATACATAGCTGTTCAGGAATAAATGTTTCGTTATTTAATAGGAATGGAAAACGGAATAATTATATTTAAAGCATTATTTATTATATCCACATAAGAAAATTATTTATTTGGAATATTTTAATATAATTTTGGTAAATTAAATTCATATACACCCGGACTGTTATAGGCAACAATACATTGACAAAACAAGACACAAAACCCATCTCGAATGCATACTCAAAAGTATTATTGGCCATTTTTACGACCTTTTGGCTTGCTGTAAATGCTTGCTGGCACACAAGCAAATTTTTGTAGGCAATTTTTATTGTTATCGAAACTACTGCATTTGCTCGAGATTATAAATCTTTCGTTATTTGACTGAAAAGCTTTGTCAAGTATTTTGTATTGTACTATATTATATGCTTTATGCATTTTAATGCATTTGACGGATGCACTTCGAAAGGAAAATATTTGGATATTATCCACAATACACTAAACAAATTAAGAGTTATAGATAGAGAGACTGACGACACAGGCAAAAGGAATATATGGCAAATACCTAGTTTGAAGGAAAATACTATAAATAATGTTTATGTTTTAGTATTAGCATAGGAGTGAATTGATAATCAGTCGTAATGCACTTAGTTTTCGCTGTAAATGATAAACGACATCTACACAAACAGTATTGAAACTGAGGGTTCTAATGAGAATTCTAGATGGGGCTGTGATACAGTTTTGTTACTTTCATTCATAAATTATGCTCCGCCTTTTAATTTTCCACTTATGACGAAAGTCCAGCCCCAGCCGGTTTATCTAACAGCTACAATAAACACTTTCTTTTTAGTTATATCAAAATAAAAATTTACAGATATGAAAAAAAAACACTCAAAATGTTTCCTATAGATATCATAGTGGAGTGAAATTGATATTATGACTTTTTTAAGTCAAGTTAGAATCAAATGGGACGTTCACTATCTTGTAGAAAATAAATGTGACAACCACAAAAAGGTATTTGATTTGAAAAATGTAGTTTTTTAAACACACCTCGCCATTAAATTAACCGTTTGAGCTGCACTTATGAATTCTTACAAACTTATTCAGAAACCTACATCGCATCTTTATTTAAATATCAACGGTGTGAATTAGTGAATTTACAATATATTATGTAACCATTAACAAATAATAACAAGCATCATAAGATTTTATAAAATATATACAAAAAATAAAAATGGTTTCTTAATAAATATTATTACCAGTGATCAATGGTTTTGCAATCAACAAACAAGAAAGCTGGATAGTGCTTGTATTGTCTATTTTACTTTTTTTTCATGCATTGCGTTTGATGATGAAATTTGAGGTATTAGAAGCACCCCAGGCAGTGCACCCCCGGTGCACTGCACGTCTGGCCCTATGGTAGTTACGCTACTGGTTATAACATTAATAAGTAAAAAGCATATACAGTGTCACCAAGAAAGTCCCAATCATATGCAAATTTTTCTTAAGAAAATATTGATGTCGAATGACGTCATCAAGAGCAGCTACGTGAGGCTAAAGTTGATTAAAATTTGTCAAGAAATACATATAATTAAAACAAATCTAAATATGGTCATATCCGATGTCTCATTTTCATTTTTTTTTAGATTAAACAGGGTGGCCCAGAACAAGTTATAGTTCGGTTACAAACCGAACATTGCGATGTGCTATATAGTACACTATAGGAGTAGTTTACGTATGTAGCTTGAGCAGTTTTTGAAAAAAAAATAAAAAAAGACCTTTTCTGTCCACAATTTTATATATTGACTAGACATATTGAGTCCTGTTGAGGAGAAAAGGGATTTATTTACCATCAAACATATTTATATGAAGAATTAAAGAAAATATGAAATATCTATAAATACCTATATTTTATTTAAAAAGTTTCAAGGAAGGTTACAAGAGAGAAATATGTAGTTATTATCTGGAGAACTGTATATTTACGAGATATAGTTATAGTGTATTCGTTTGGTATACAAACTAGAGCAAAAAATTGTGCGGCATTTTACAAAGAAAACCTGGACCAATTACTCCAGAAGCGGTAAATCACATCACTATGCAATACAAAAGGATATTTAGTGTAAAATTGTATACCGCCACAATTTCTTGTGAATAGAACTAGGGTTTCCAACTAGGCTCTTCGACTCATATAAATCCCATTTCCCTTCTCGCTCACTTAGAAGACACGTGCATGAAAAAACCGGCGATTTACTGGCTTTACTGCTCAGTGGCGTATCATCATGCGCAACCAAGGTGAAGTGACTTCAAAAGATGTCTTATGATGTCATATTCATATATGTGCAAAACTTGAAGCCAAAAAATTATTTAGTCTTGAATGTATTGAAAATATATTGAAAAAATTTTGCATGCTGCGTGTACAACTTAGTGCTCAAGACACTTTCACTACTGTCTTCTTTTACATTTATTATGACTGGTTTAACGGGAGTATCCTGAGTATCTTAATATCGAGATCCCACATTCTTAAATCCACCTTCTTCACATGGTCTATACATTTTATCCAGTTGACTGCATTTACTTCTTTGATTGCACCATTGACTAGTTTTTTCACTTATAAGCTAACTTAAATGTTGTATTTTCTCTAGCAACTTTTCTTTTTATTTGTGCCCAAATAAGCTCAATTGGGTTCAGTTCGTAGTGATATGGAGGCAATCGAATTACCTCCATTCCTCTTGCTTTTGCGATTTCATCCACTACATACTTCTTGAAATCTGGAAAATGTTGCCTTGCCAGTGTCAACAATTCAGCTTTAAATACTGAATCATCGTGTTCAATGTTTCTTTCTTCCAGCCAATCTTTATTTTGCCTTTTCCTCCATGCAGTTGTGGACAGCTGTTCTGTTCTACGACAATGATAAGATTATTGTTTTTTATTTTATTTCCTATATTAGGATAATGGCGCGCGCCAATGAGCACCGCATTCCATTAGTTTGCATATCAAACGAAAGCACTATACCATTAAATATTGTTAAATATGTGTGATATGATTATTTAGCCTACGTACTTACTTTAGTTTAGTTTACTTTACTTACGTTCGTTGTAGAACGTAAGTTGGATTTTAATATTTAACAGTAAAATATACAGCTCATTTGACGTAACTTATGACACTTCCAATAACATATTACCAACATATTTAAGTAAACAATATAATAGCCATACCAAAGATTATATAATTATATATACCTACTAATACCACATAAGTATCAAATATGGATCATACTTAGGTAATATCTGTGTGCCATACTCCCTTTCATGATTCACTAAACCAACTAAACACAAATAGGTAGGTATTATAATACATTTTATTTGGGCATCCTTTATTTTCTATTTCACTTGAAAGAAACTGGCATCACTGCCGCAAAAACGAGTTCAGAAGATGCGGTCAACTGGTTCGGGTGGGTCTTGCACGGGGACGCATGTACTGCATCTCACTTTTCGGCCTCTATTTCTGCCGTACGTCCCAACGCTTTGAGTTTCTGATCCCATTTAGGAGCGAGAAAATATAAAATAGGCGCTGACTATCTATTCACTTAATATCTATGGTATTAGTTAGGGACTCTATCCAACAATATCAGACTGATTTCGCAAGAGATTAATGAATCGCGTGTTAAGTCAGTGAGAAGATTTAATCGAGGAGAGGTTTGGATTCCCGAACAATATACGGAACAGTAAAACCAGACCCACTGAACAATCTTGAATAAAGTTTAATAATTCTTCTTTTGTTCATATAAATATATTCGCGAAACAAAACACCTTCGAAGTGCTGAAAATAATCGCTGAAATCCGACAGTTTGGGGTACCGCGAATAATGAGCTTTACTCCCAAGTTTCCGTGTTAGTTCGAATGGTAAATAATGATTGTTTCCAGGACATGTGAATTAATCGTGGGCACGTAGACTTAATCTTGGTAATTTGTTGCAATTTGATCTGCGCGTAGAAAAGTTACGGAGAACTACGTAAAATAATTTACGTAGTTTAGATCATAAAAATTCGTCTGATGAAAATGGATGAAACCAACAGTTGTAAATTTAAGTGTAGCAAATATACCAATAAATTTTGAGACTGGTTTTAGATTTTCACATTCAGCAATTTCCGAAAAATTTTATCAGAAGCATTTTCGTGTTGATATATCCAAGAAGATACACTGGCGCTAAACGTGTTAAAAATAGCGTCTTACCGGAGTATGAGTGTAGCCGCGGGCCGTGGCAAAATAGATATGCCCCATATCTAAAGGTGGGTTTTCATTTGTTGCATATGTACGTATCGTATCATAGTATAGTTGCATTTTGGTACGATACGCTACAACGTGCGTCTTTTTTTTTCAACGTGGTGTATCCGCATCATTTTCGCGAATGGGAGTGATACAAACCGACTTACCAGGTTTTTTTGGTTATATAGGCTAGTGCTTTCTGCATTGCAATAAGTAAACTTCAGCAAGCAGCAACTTTATTCCACTCCGTAATAACTATCGACCACCACAAGTTGAAGCGCGATGACTACTTGACTACTGAAGAAATATAAATGAACGAGAACCTGTTGCAACGACTTGTCAAAAATTCCGTTCACATGCATCCTGCACTATCGTATAATTTCTTCCATGCCTTCGATAATATCGTCCGTTGCCTTTCTTTGTAGATTATTTGAATCGTCATTATGCAACGGTTTTACATTTCCACTAATACGCAACGATGATACGATACGTGAGTTTGCAACAAATGGAAACTGGCTTTCATGTATGGGTTGTAACCATTGCGATGCCTACAGTATTACTGCATATGCATATTATGCATTATGCATACCATATATATCATATGCCCATGTGGCAATATGTTGCAATGTTGCCTATAATTCAAATAGTGGCAGTAGCTCAGTGGATAACGCGTGTGGCTTACATGCTATATGTTACGTTACGAGTTCGAATCCTACATCTTCTACTATTTTTTGTCTATTTTTGTTAATTATTTATTAATACTTAAAGATACGTGTACATGGCATAAGGTACCACGGAAAACCAGTTTCGTCGCAGAGTCAGCTACTGATGAGAAAATCAGATACGTGTACATGGCATAAGGTCTGCCGACGAGGATCAGTTGGTTTCCCAAGAATAGTTTTAGAATGTTCGTTACTGTAATTTGATCACAGGATCGACGACTGACCAGATAATAAAGATCGCATACATGGCATAAGGTGCCCCAAGGAGGACGAATGTAAATAATTCGTAAGGTGAAAACCAGAGGGTTCCAAACGCCAATTTCAAAATATTTGAGGAGAATAAATATAAAGTTGAGAGTAACACAATTCTTGTTGTGTCTACAATTTAGTTTAAACGTTGATCTAAATCAACGGTTTAAATAGATATGCTAAAATATATTTTGAAGATTTGACTTCAATTTGTATTCCGTATGCCGAAATTTGGAGGGGTCTTTCTGAAGTGCAAAGTTAGCTTAGACAAATTTTCAGGATTTGCTATAATAACAAACATTTTGGGCCCTTCTTTTTCACCGATCAAGAGATTTCAAAATGCTCAAAAGATTCTTCGGAGTTGAAACTCATTGATTTAACTTGAAAAAAGCACACGAAAATGCCGGGAAATATATTAATACATTATCTTTTAGCAGTCATGGTTTTAAAAAATGTGACAAAACATGGATTTAGAAATATGTTCACATTCAAATGTGCTGCCATCGTTGAGTCAATAGCGAAACTTTATATATAGAACTGTACAGGTTTATCTTGGGAATAACGAATTGTAATTCTCTTGCCCTAAGATGCTCCGATACCACGGCCGGTGGAAAAGCTCATACTCCGGGGCCATTTAGCGTCCTCTGTTTAAATCAACGGTTTAAAGCAATGGCTCTAAAATGGTAGGATACTATATTATTATTCCATAATAGAGTCAGAGACATATCATTTATTCGGAGTGGAAATACAGGAAACTGCAGAGGAGCACTTTTAAGCGCGTCTTTAGTAATACCAATCACTTTAATAGTTAATACAAACATAACTTTGTTTTGTTGCCAAAACATAAATTTTAATATTTACCTACCTATTAGTTCATTCTGGTGTAAGCGTTAGACTGCTATTATTATAGTGATACTTACTAAGTACTGTATAAGTACTAAGAATTTGCACATTTGCAGGAATATTAAAATCTTGAAAGATTATATGCAAGTGAATAATAGACAACGGTATGAACTAAACGAAACTTTATTCAGTGCCTTTCAAAAACTCATAAACCGAAGAAAAATCTTTGCCTGCATAACCGTTGTTGATCATCGTCCTAAAAATTTGATGCGCCAATGCGCCTAGAGGCAGGGGTGCTCCGCAACTCAAGCCAGCATCCTCGGCGAGCCCCAGATCCTTGGCCATTAAGGGTACACTGAAGCCACCTTTGTAGCCGTTGGATGACGGGACATTTGGCAATATGCCAGGCACCGGGTTGTAAGTGTCCGATGACCATGATCGTCCTGTAGAAATATTCACTATAGATGCCAGCAACTTTGGGTCAAAGCCTAGTTTCACACCTAGGTTCATCGCTTCTGCAGTGCCCATCATCGTAATTCCTGAAATTAATAATGAACAGATAATGGCGACTGGATATTTATTATATGAAGAGTTGGAAATTTGTTCTACTGACCTAAAATGAGATTATTGCAAATCTTGGCTATCTGCCCGCCACCGACTTTCCCGCAGTGGTGCACTTTGGCCCCCATGTGAAGTAAGACCGGCTCAACTTCCTGCACGTCTTTATCATCGCCACCTACCATAAACGTTAAAGTTGCTGCCTCAGCTCCTGTAACACCGCCTGAGACTGGCGCGTCCAGAAACCGAATATCGTTGTCTTTGGCTATTCCAGAAAGTTCCTGGGCTACTTGTGGGGCTACTGTTGAGCAATCTATAAATAGAGACTTTTTCGGCATCCCCTTCAATATTCCACGTTCTCCTACAAGTGATTCCTTGACAATATTACCGTTTGGGAGCATTGTGAAGACTATCGATGATTCTTTGGCAGCCTCTTCTGCTGAAGCGCAGGACGTGGCGCCCTTAATGGACTTGACAGCCGAGGTATTTACATCGTATACCTTGAGTGTCTTGCCCTTTTTGATTAAGTTGTTGGCCATTTTAGCACCCATGTTGCCCAAGCCGATGAAAGCGATGTCCCCTGCATTGCGTTCTGTAAATCACAAAATAATGAAGTTAATATAGTTGTACCAGTTGTACCACAAAATTTAATATTTTCAGTTTAAGGTTATAACTTTGAAGGGTATACGAAGCCAAATATTATAGGAGTAGTTCCTAACAATTCAAATATTTGCTGGGTTTTAAAAAGGGTTTTTATATCTTACAAAGCAGAACACTTTGCCGATGCCGATTAATAAAATTACCTACATGAAAACGAAAACGCGAAATATAAGTAACAACAAATGTTGTAAACGCAGTATTTGTATAACAAGTAACTATTATAATAATTATTCATTGAAAAAGTATACAATCTGTTTTCTGTGACAACTAATGTGTTAGATTGCAAATCGCAATAAAGAGCTATGATTAAAGTATACACAGAGACCCTTCAATGAAGGCAGAAGAGGTTATCTAAGTATACTGTGCCTTTTTATATTTATAGTCACTGTAGATTTTTATATTTCCTGCGGTGCTTAAATAGTGTGGAGTGATTCATCACCAACATATGGACGGCTCAGGGAGATGAGGTGCGAAGGAAACGAAATTCCATAGGCATATCATTTTAGAGGAGGCATCATTTTCAGTTCTCCTCCTCTCAAATCGGTCGCTTACGATAGGAATTATTGGCAACTACTCGCATTCGTCGCTTCCATCGCATAAAAACACTAAACACTCGCATATAACACAATATTATAATTAATGTATATCGCGAATCAACCATACGCAAGACAAAATGAAACGCCAACCATACATACATGAAACGAAAACATACATGCATGAAACAGGGCATGCGTCAATATATCCACGGAAATCCGGCGTCGTTACCTTTGACCAATGAAATTTAATTTAATTTAGAACCGCCTAAAACTCACCAATGAGAGCGGTAGACCCTGTTACTAATGAGTTCTGCCCACCATTTCTATAGAGTGTACACAAATTTGCACACTAAGAAATTCTGTAATCCATCACAAATAGACAGACCGTTCAATTGTGATGGTGGTGTGATATTATCTATGAATCACTCCACTCTATTTCGAAACCGGGGTATAGCCTTTTTATATTAAGTTGCGACATGGGAGTAAACAATGATTTAGAAAGTATATGAGGTACCTATATGTGAATAAGTCTCTCGAGTAAAGTTATACTCCCTTATATATGAGTAAAGTAATTTAGTAATTACAGGACACTACAGAAACGCATATTTTCCTGTGGTAATAAGTAAATAACATCATAGTAGTAATTTCACTATAATAAACATAGGTAAATAATAACTTTATCAATCTAGTTACTTCGTTAGTCGTGTTCTGATTTAATTCTTAATTGTGCTTCTAAATAATTTATAATTTAATAGATACTTTCATTTTATTATGGTAAAGAACAACTGGTTCTATGCCCCTAAGTATTAAAAGTTGCCTATGGTCGTTCTACACGGTTCTACTATAAAACATATTTTCGACTATAAATCCCCTGATATCAAATAATATCATTTGTCGTATTTGTTTGTATCAAACCCTGTGATCTCAAGGGTCAAGGTAATTAATTTTTAACTGAATAATGCTTTTACAAATAAGTTTTTGTAAGTAATTTTATATTAAGAATCATTTTTGATATTTAATTTCGGCTTCTTTAAATTATAAGACAGGAATTTCGTATAATATTTAGACTATATTTGTAGATATGAAGTTTTGTGAACTAGACAAATATATTTTTATTCCTTTCATGAATATGAAAATGTTAATCAGAATATGATTTCAAAAATTAAATTATGTTTAATAGAATTCAATTGCAATTTTTTGTGCTCTATTTATCTATTACTAGATTAAAAATTGAAAACTATATTAAATTGATTTCGAAATATATTTATTAACGAAAGTTATAAAATATTTACTTACTTTGAAAATGTTCCCTTTTAACCAAAAGCTTCACTGAATTTTTAAACATGTTTTCTTCTTGAACAAATGGTAAATACTAAGTAATTGTAGTTATTATAAATCCATTGTAAGATAATGATTTTACGAAAATAATAACAAGACCCATGCAGCGCCTAAAGCCCCAATTACACTTAACTGAATACCTATAATATACCTACCTGCTTATTTAGTCTAGACATTTTCTTGTGACAAAGATAAGTTAATTTGCTACTCGTATTTGAATTAAAATTTGAGTAAGACGGTTAAATTTTAGCTTTAGCTTCATATTAATATTGTAAGTAATGATCATGCAGCAAGGGGCGCTCCTAGCGGGGTGAAGCGCGTGGCACGCACGCAGACGGCCGTAACATTTTACAGGGGTACATAAATGAAAATGGGACATTGGTTAACGTGATATTACAAAAAACACATTAAAACCATAAAAAAACTAGACAAAACTATCTCTATTTATGTGAAGCCCTACTTGTCTTACTGGGTAAAAACCTACCTGGGTGTGGGTTGAGATAAGTACATAATGGGTAAGTTAATGGGTAAGAATCGCTTTTCTTCTTCAGATGGCGTCAATATTCCATGCGTATCAGATCAGTGGATAGACAGCATTCGTTTGAGACGACAAATGCCGGCACGGCGGCCATATTTACTCCATGCATAATACTCCAATGCTCAATACAAGATAAATAGTATTTTGAAACAATGGCTCAAAGAGAAAGAGATTTTCAAATGCTAAATACTGTGGAGTAATATGTTTGAGCTTTGCCGCAAGTATGCGATGGAGTAAAAATGGCGGACAGCCGCAACTATGCGTTACTCTGTCTGATGCGTATAGGATAGCAAGTGTCTTAGCAAGTTTTTATATTATACTTTTAAGAATATTTTTTATAGTTTACGACTGGATAAACTAATAACGTTTCCAGTGTATCCTTACATATCCATAATATATATCTATATAACAAATGTTATATAAGGGTAGGTATATGTGAATATAGATTTATGAAGGTATAGATATAATGGCAAACAATACTGCTTCATGTGGCGCCATCTATTTAACAGTAGCCAAAACTGCGAAATAGCGATACAATGTATAGTTTGTAACATCGAAATATGAGACACAAAAAAATTTCAAAGGATGCTGCAATGGGAGGTCGGGGCAGTATAACTTTTCTTACAGCAAGCTAAAATCGTCACTATAAAGGCGCTTCTATTCAACAAGATGTTTTGATAGAATACTAATAACTAATCAATTTTATCACAACACCCATCCAAATTATACACTAAATTAAAGAATAACTGTATTACTTCTATTTCAAGAATTATTGTTGACCCCACATTACCCCACGTTCGATGGTATTAGACATCCAAATGAATGACAATGTCAATGATGCCGATGTGACACTGCCGAGGAACGTGTAAAATGGATCCGTAATATTTGAATGGGAAACATTCTTATTCTGCATCACATTCACCATCCAATTGTTTTATGATATATGACGGAAGGTATATAGTGTGATCAATATTTTGTTATTATATATGATAATGTCATAATGTGATGGGCGATGTATATAAAATAATAAGTTTTTCCTTCCTGGAAATTCCTGGAAATCAGTTAAACTTGACAACGCTGTAAAAAATACCGTGCTACCGTATTTTATCGGTATAATGAGGGTTTTTTGCTCGTTGTTTTTATGTCTCATATTTCGATGTTACAAACAGTAAGTGGTACATTGCGATACATGGCAGTAAATTATTTACAATACATAAATATTTCTTCGACCACTTCGGTAATGAATGTAAGACCATTTCAGCAATGAGATAATATTCTTAATTTTATAATGTGTTTGAAAAATGATTAGACCAGCTTTCCGAACCAAATAATTTATATTTTAATAAAATGCTCTCATTGTCACAAAACTAATATTTGGGTTTACACTTGAAAAAAACGGTTTCTTTTTCAAAAAATTCACATAATACAATGAATTATGTGAATGACGAATGAAGAAAGATATATCATAACATAATTATTCATTGGTATATATGACTAACTTTGTTGTTGTGAATAGTTCAGCTAGTGGCATCGGTGGTGGTCCAAGTAACTCAGGGAATATCGCAATGTCACCCACTTAAGTGAGACCAGATAGGAAGCAGATTAAAAACTATAAGACCATTACAAAAAAATTTTAAAATATTGTTTTGGCGTTAAAATATATTGTCGGATCTAATGAATGATCCCGCGAGAATGATATATAGAACCAAAAAATATAACGTTTTCACTTGTGGAAAAAATTAAGCCTTTTAAGTTCATCCCCAGTTATTTAATTGGCATGATTTATTTTCCAAAATAAATATCGTAAGCAAAATTCAACAAAATCCTACACTTAACATTGCAGAATTAACAATACCCACTTTTTTTAACAATAGTAGCAGAAAATAATTGTTAAAAGAAGAGACACGTATTTCTTAGTAGAAGAGAAG
>CAXKVY010003339.1:0-13434 GCA_964058915.1 Tetropium fuscum
GGTTCACATCACGCCGACGTATGGCTTTATGTTTAAAGGACCTTTAGGATTAGTGAGATATTTCCTTAACAATTAAAGTGTATATATTTAAAGAATTTGGTTAGTTATTCTCATTAATATTTGCTTAACTCGATCTCGAAGTGTGGAGAAGAATAGGAGATTTAAGAGAATGTAAATGCATTATAATGAGATACTTATTAAAAGTCAGCATTAAAAGAAAATCAGTCAGTGGCATTTGCATTGCATCCGGTTCGACATTTGGCTCTGCCACCGTGCGATTTGGCCTGCGACCAAAAGGCAGTTAATTTCAATTATTTATGTGTTAGTTACTCCGGCCCCACCATCGATTTTATTTTTCATTCTGCTGCCGACACGTTGGATATACCGATTTAATTGAGGTCTTTAAATTTAGAGGAAAGAGCTCTATTATACTTTCAGCGTAGCGAGAAATTGATTACATGCTAATTCTTTCGAGTTTATGCCAATTTCAGATTTTTAGGGGATATACATGACAATTTATATTAATATACACTTCCCATATACTCTATACCCGGTACGGGCAATCTTTGCTTAGCTGATGGCGCAATTTCGGGACTTAATCAGGTCGCGGGCTGTAGGCAAGAAATAATAGGTAGTAGTAAATGAAAAGCCACATAAATTCACACATTTTTTTATTTATTAATTATAATACCATAATCAAACATATAAAAAGCAAATTAATAAAAATAGATAGAAAAATCAAATGAAAATTAATGAGATACATGAGTTTGTAGCTGAGAAACAAGATGATCAGTATTGGGGTCATTACCAGTAGTACATAGGCGCAAAGTGTTTTCTAAATTAACATCTGTAAGCCGATTACGATGCTTATTTTTATTAATTTTCATGATTGAAAAAAGCTGCTCACATTTATACGTGCTTCAAATTATTTTTCGTGCGAAAACTCTCAGGTGTGGATACTTTTCTTCGGAAAGATATGTTCTATTAAATTCGCTTAGTTCCACATCATCAAATTTAGACTTCAAATATGAGTCTTCTTGAAGCTCGACAACTCCATTTGTAGGTGAAGCGGAGCATTTTCCACATTACACTTACAAGGATTTTCAAAAATATTGAGAGTGCTATCCATATTCTATAATCGGAAAATCTATCAGTGAATTACTATGACAGTAGTTCCAGTTCATCAGCATAGCGACCGTATTCAATGTTTCGTGACTGGATAATGTTAAAAAATGAAAACAGTTTTTACTTATCATTTGTGTTTCCCACACGAGAATTTTGTTTTGAAAAGCTTTAAGCTGACTGAAGCTTCGTTTTTGAAGCTTCAAGTTTAGGTCTTTTAAGTGTCCTGTGGAATTATAAGTTACAAAGCAAAGTTGAATCACAAATTTGCGGCAATGTTGTCGGTTTATACTTTGCTGTAGCACCTTCTGATGAGATTTTGGATGATGTCGTGGCAGGGATTGAAAGTTCAATTCAATATCTGCCTGATTCATCCAAGGGTTTCATCAGAGTGGCTTGAAGGAACCAAATTTCTAAAAATATAATGAATAACGTAGACAATAGAAAGTCATACTCAAAGAATCCTATAAAGACTATCAAAAAATTGCGCGAGAAAGACTGTTTTTATTTAAAAGCAGATAAAGGTAATAAGGTTGTTATTTTAGATAAAGAGGACTATTATGAACGGGTAAACAACCTAATTAGTAATGGTCCTTATAAAGAACTTACTAGAAACCTTACTTTACCAAGAATGACCACTGAAATAAAAAATGTCCTCAAATCATGTAACAACCTTATTACTCCACCTGTTAAGAATAGGTTACGTGTATCTAACCCTACTGTACCTAGATTGTATTGTCTACCAAAAATTCATAAGCCCGGGAAGTCAGTGCGTCCAATAGTAGCATCTATTGGATTTTCGACTTACCACTTATCAAAATGGTTGACTAAACCTCACAAAACTTTGTATGAAACAAAATTGCTTCCGTTTCAAGTTCTATGAACAACATGAAGGAACCGCAATGGGTGTTTATCTGTTTTTATGGGTGTTTAACTGTTTATCGCCTTTCATTGCTAATGTCTTCATGAGTCGATTTAAAACTGAAGCAAAAGAAGAATTCGAGTATTTTCCTAGGATTTGGCTGAGGTATGTGGATGACATTTTTGCCGTGTTTGACACTAAGATTGCGGATGTAGAAAACTTCATTTCCAAATTAAATAGTCGTTTCACTTCTGTAAAGTTTACATATGTACTAGGAAATAATGGAAAACTTCCATTTTTAGATGTATTAGTAATTAAAAATAGTGACAATAGGTTAGAATTTGATATATATAGAAACCACTTGTCCATCCATTTTCTTGCCCATCGTTTACTAAGTTTCCCTCTCAGTATGAGAGGTTTGAAAAAGGAAAAGTATTAATTAAAGATATAGCTGTGAGTAATGGTTATCCTAGAGATATAGTTGAAAAACTAATTAGGAAGCGTAAATTTAAGGACACACTTCGTAATTCTACGACCTTTCAAAAGGGTATAGAGACTCCAAAATATGTATCCATCCCGTACAAACCCCGGTTTACTCGTGGTTTGAGTAAGGTCTTCAACAATATGGGTATAACAGCGATTCATTCGTCGAGTAATAAATTACAACAACTTTTAGACAATCCAAAGGATAAAATTGTTCCAAATGAAAGGTCTGGAATTTATGAAATTAGTTGTAATGATTGTGATCGAATGTTGGACAAACGGACAATTAACACCAGATTTAAAGAGCATATGGTTCATATAAAATATGGAAGAAAAGATAAGTCTAGTGTTGCACAACATGCTTTTGACAACAATCATAGAATAGATATTAGTAATTTAAGATTAGTTAGGAATGTGACCAATAATAGACAGTTGGATGCATTTGAGAGCATAGGAATTGTAAAATGTAAAAGTAGTATGAATAGCGACAAGGGACCTATACCGTATAGCCCGCTTTACGCCTTGCTTAGCAACCGATCATTGAAGCGTGATTAGTCACGCGTAAATTTCACGGTGATATCATTAGTGACGTCACCATGAAAATAGTATAAATATGGTAGATTTTGTAGTTTAGGATTAATTTTAATCGTCTCCGGATGATGCCAACTTGGTTGGCGAAACGCGCGTCGAGCGAAGTGAAAGTGTTTTGGTGTTTGTGGAAACTACTCCGAGTGTTTCTTTCTTTTCCATAAAATCAGCTATTTCTTTTCTTCTAAGGTCATGAAACCTTCTCAGCATTTTACCTTTGCTTAGCCACCTTACTTCGCAATAATATGTCTCATCATCGTGTTCTGTAGAGTTCATCCAAAAATGCATCAAACTGAAAATGGTTAAGACCGCGGGATCTAATGAAATTAATGGTATTTACTACCACATCCATAACATTATTCAGTCGAATGGACTTAGAGCACAAGTTTTGTTGGTGAATGATGCAATGCAGAATTATTAAATCACATTATTGCACATCCACAGCGGTTGCTCTTTCCATCAGAATTCCGATAAAACCTTTTCGTGAACCCACCATTGAAGGCGCACCATCTGTGCACACTCCAACTAATTTACACCATTGCAAAATATATTGCTCAAAAGTATTCTGAACCTCTTTAAAAATCATTTCCAGTAGTGGTCCCTTGTAGCGGCCGTAAAGCCAGTAATTCCTCTGTCACTGAAAATTCTTCAACTATACCTCGTATAAAAATAGCTAAATAGGCTGTGTCAGACAAATCTGTACTCTCATCCAAAGCAATCGAAAATGCTTGAAAATAAGCCAATCTGTCGGTCAATGTTTTTTTGATATCACTAGCCATCATATCTATACGTCGAACAACAGTACGTCGCGATAAGCTCTGCAACTCTCTGAAAGTTCTGCAACATCTACTAGGCACTCTTTAACAAACTGTCCCTCAGAAAATGACTTCGATGTTTGCGCTATTCTGGAACTAATTATAAAATTAACTTTAACAACAATGTATAGATTTGATTTTTGTGAATGGAACATTTGTTGCGCTTTCCCTAAATCGGGAATAAGTTTTTTAATTTTATCTTTTCTTACTCACGGGCCAGAGTAAAATATATTGAACAAAATGCTTGCTGCTGTAATGCCGCTTAATATTGTATTCTTTTAAAACAGAAATTGTTTCATTGCACAACAAACACGTAGGTTTACCACTATCTCCTCTGAAAATCTTGTATCTTCCATGGGCACTTGTAATTATATTCTTATAGGAGTTTATAAGACTCGGATCGCTCAAATAAGTATCTAGGGGGCATGGAATACGTTTCCATGACAGCGGTTATCTTTTCCCATTCACCCATCTTTGTTAATAATTTTCTAAAATATACAGCATTGGTACTTGCAATCTCACAAAATGAATTTGTACTTACTTTGCCATATTTTCCATTAAATTGTATTGAACGTCGAACTCCGTTTTAACACTTATTATTAAATTTAAAACGGCTTTGGCAGTCTCCCTAATCAATTCTCCTGGTGGTATAGTGATCAGACTTTCTAAATAAGCATTATGTATGTTTAGTAAAGGACCTAACACCCTTTCTTCTACAATAGCTTTATATCTAACTGAGTTATTCTTTTTGTACAGTACATTCCATTCCAAAATAAAGTAACGTAACAATAATCGGCGGCCTCTTCGTGTTAATGGAGTGTAATTTACTCATCAGTATATATAACAGACTATTTATGGGAATAGTCTAAGATCATTTTTATTTCGAAGTGGCCTTCTAATCTGCCCAGGAAGCTATTAGCATGTGTTGTATAAATAGGGATCATAATATTAGTGAATATCACAATTATTCGAATATTATAAGAGCTAATTCCCATATCCAACATAACACCGAGATGCTTTTAACGCAAAATGACATAAAACCGCACTCGGGCCTATTGGACAGATGCAAGGGAGTTGTTAATATTTCCATAACATTTCTAACCACGGACATATCGGAGTTGCGAAGAATGTCAATCTGGAACATTATTGAAATATTACAATACTGATTCCGGTATTTGAATTTTCTTGCGCGATTGATTTATATTAGAAGCATCTGCTCGCTGATGAACTAGTAATATCGTTAAAGGAACTTTGACCCTCAGTTCACTCTACAGTTATTAATCTGGATAGACCCTTTCCGAAGCTCTCAACTTGAGATGTGCTCCGGATAAACAGAATAAGATGAGAGCACATGAAACTGACCCATATGATCGGTCAGTTCTGTTAAACTAATACAATTATACTTACGATACTGCGGTCAGAAATCAAGTATATTTTTAATCGGTAATTTCTTTGTAACTCTTTAGATACGAACGGCGTCTTTGCAATAATCAACAAATAATAATTTAGAGAACAATAACTCAAATATGTCAAGCAAATATCAGGACAATATATAAATCAAATGCTCTATTAATTGTTCAAATGTGCCCTATCAGTGTGTAATTCGGGGTCTAAAATTTTGCCTTCTTAGACTCGCACCTCCAAAAATCCACATTTGATATAATTTATTGGATTGTTTTTATTAACTATGTAATTGAAATGTATCAAAAGTAAATAAAGAAATAAAAACCAGTATTGTTAAAAAATATTATTCTGTCATTAGAACGTTAAAATAAAATTCTGTCATTAGAACGTTCGGTTATTAATTAATTGTATGTTTGTTTATTTTTATTTGTAACGTTCCATGTATTATACTTTTTTGGTAGCTCTGTTATTTTTCAAGGATTTTTATAATATTAAAGTTTAATTTATGGTTTACTACATGAAGATATTTTTAATAATTAGTTTGTGTCACCCAAATATTTTTCTATAAATGAATAGTTCCTATCAAATCTGTTGGAAATGATAAATAGATCGGGGTAGTTCTCACACGCAAAAACGCAACTTTGTAGAAAACACAATTAAGCTTGACTGAGGCACCATTAGTGGTAGTGTACAAAAAATAAATTTATATAACCCCAAACTTCCTTGTTAACTCTTAAACAAGGATTTTGGTAATTACCTATTGTTTAGCTGAATTATATCTCAATATTTCTCACGGGGTTTTTGCTAGGGGCGAACTATGCTTTCTCCCAGTCTTCTGTGTCAGAACAGTCGGATAGAAATATTACAATAGATATGCTCGGAATTACATAAGTGTTATGTTTTATGGTTTTTGCCCTTGCTACGTTATGCATTCAGAGAGCCTTATGGCGAGAATATATATGTTATTGTTATGGATAAATATATGAGAAATAGGCAAATAAATTCATATATCCCCGGCTGGTATAACCGAAAGGTCTTAGTACATTTATTTTATTTTACCGTGCTTCTACAAAATTCCAGATGAGCTTTTAAATTTCCCTTTGGTTGTATTTAACAATTTTTGTTAGTCGAGATATCATGTGTTTATGGATATTAGGTGAACAGTGAACATATACAATAATTATATCATCCATATATCATAAACGTCGTTCGTTTTGGAAAGGTAGCCATTATAATGTTGAAATGTGGGTGCATAATTTTTTAGTCCAAATGGCATATCAACGACTTCGAAATCGCCGATTTCCACAAAAGCGTGACATTTTCAATATATTTGCAAATTGACCAAGTAAAATCACTAGATATCGTATCACTTAAATAATTAAAGGCTTATGTATAAACAAATAAGGATATTAGGAAATCAGTATTATATTATTTCATGAAATGTGAAACATTCTATTCGGAATAAAATAAAAGCTAGGGGCGTATTACCTAGCGGAGAAATTAAGTATAACTCGAATTTAGTATACCTTTCAATTTGGCTTCCTATGTGTTAAATGGGATTTTTCGTATTATTTAGTCGAACATTATTTGGTTATTGTGAATAACATCAATTTGTATATTGAGTGGTAACAGTATTTACAGATATTTTTCTATATGTTTTTGAAGTTGCGTGTAAATATAACATTGAAAACATTATCAAATGGGTTATAAATGATTATATGTTTTTAGGTAATATAACCTCACTTTCATTGAGAGCAAATAAGTATCTAGGTTTTCATTATATATTTAACAACTAAATAATAATAAAAAGAGAAACTTTTCGACTTATATTCTTAATAAAGCTTAATTATTAACTTAAATTCCTAAATGCACGAGTAGTATTTATTGGCAATAGCAAATAGCGTAATATTGTGAAATTTAATTTAGATGATAAAGGTAGTTTAATTTACTTTTCTTGAAAACATTAAGAGGAAGTTTCCAATGTTTTTAATTTACCTCTCTTTACCTGTAGTTCAATATTTCTCTTGAAATAAACGTCCCCATTATTGGCTTTCAGATAATTTCAAACAATCATTGATAGAAGTTAATTTCCTAAAACTCACGAGCTGCCGTAAAATGTTTAATTCGTCAAACGTTAGTAAATTATAATTTGATAATAATTAAACACGTACCCGCTACCAACTGCTACATAGTTAATGACAAATCCATAAGATATATAGACTAAACCCCTGCGCATTATAAACCTCCTCGAGTTTGCTTAAAGACCGAAATTTGCATAGTCGTAGAGTGCTATTATCAAATGTTCCAAACATTGCAGTCCCAATAATGGATAAACACCATACATGGATGTGTATATTAATAATTAGCGAGACCTGTTATGCAATGTAACAGTCGTGGTAATTTCGGTTTAATAATATGTGTTTTGTAAGGCAAATAACGAGAGCTGTTTGTATGATGCATGCACATTCAAAGTTCAAGCATGTGCAGAAATTTTGTTGCTTTAGTGGGAAATGGGAAGTTATTGTTTATGGGCAGTTTGTTACAATCAATCATAAAGTGATTATATATATATATATATATATATATATATATATATATATATATATATATATATATATATATATATATATATATATATATATATATATATATATATATATATATATATATATATATATATATATATATATATATATATATATATATATATACATATATATATATATATATATATATATATATATATATATATATATATATATATATATATATATATATATATATATGTAATATATATATATATATATATATATATATATATATATATATATATATATATATATATATATATATATATATATATATATATATATATATATATATATATATATATATATATATATATATATATATATATATATATATATAATAACAAGAAAGATACAGAACATCTTTCTACAATCTACAATCTGTTAATATAAAAGTATTAAAATAAATTAACAAAAAACATTCTCTCTATATATAAACTTATATACGTACATACATACCTACTTACTATAAATATACATCTACATAATATTAACATAACCAAAATTAGAATAATAATGAAATATAAAATAGCTTAAGTTCGTAGGGTTTCTTGGCTGTTCTTCCCTATGATACTAATCGAACAGTCTAGTAACCTTAAAAATTAATTAAAACTGTCATATTTACCTGTGTCAAATATGTCACAAAATAAAATACTCTTTTGAAAAAGGCCCAAGAAAGGGACCGAAACGTCAAGTAACCTAATCAGTCGTTTTATTGCTACTATCCCAAGATAAACCCTCCAAAAAAAATATATAAAGATAGCAAAGAAATTAGAAGATAAAAATATATTCCTGGGTGAGATATGGAATCCTACATCAAATACAAACAAATTCGAGACACCTACAATGCAGAAACATGCAAAACCTTGAAAATTTATATGAAAACTCATGCCAAGTTAAATTCGATGAAGAACAGAAGAATTTTCTTGTTAAAGTGTAAACACAAACAATTAACACCTCAGTTTATGAGATTCAACCTTAAACATATCACATTTCAAAGTAGATATATAGAGCAGAAATTCAATTACAAAGTAAGTAAATTTAATTATTCTTTAATAAATCTATTATTAACAGATTGCACCAAATATTTGAATTCATTAAATCTGAAACTAAACAATATCTATCAAATATTGGTTTCAGTTACTCCTCAAAATTTAATTAATAAATTTTTAAATCAATTTCATAAAAAAATGGAAAAACAGTTTCTAAATTATAAAAAGAAACAACAAACAAAAATTTATAAAATGGAACAAAAACAAAATTACAATAATAATAATGAACAAAATAATAACCTTGAAAATTGGGTTGAAAATATTTCAAATACAATAATCCCAAATAACATTAATGAAATATTAAGTCTAGGTCCAAACTTTTGCATAAATACCAACAAAAATAACTTACCAATTCCAAATATAATAGCAAATATTGAAAATATAATAGAAACTAAACCAAATATTATAAAAAATGAAATTAGATCCAAAATTAATAGTGTAGTATATAATTTTAAAAATAAATCAAATAATAAAAATGAATCAACAAAAAAATTAGAAAAACAAATAAAGGATACTCAACAATTTTTAAAAATTAACCCTCAAATTACTATTCTAAAACCAGATAAATCAAACAAAACTGTAATCATGAACACAAGTGATTACAAAGAAAAAATTAATCATATGCTAAATGATAATACAACATATCAACGTTTGAGAAATAACCCAACAAAAAAATATCAAACTGAAAATAATAATTTAATAAAAAAATGGGAAACTAAAAAATATATCACAAAAGATATAGCTAATACTTTAAAAATTAATAATTCTCTTCCCCCTAAATTTTATGGTCTACCAAAACTACATAAACCAAATATCCCATTAAGACCTATTGTCTCATATGTTCAAAGTCCATTTTATAATTTAGCAAAATTTTTATCAAATATTCTAAACAACGTTGTTAGGAAAACAAACCATTATATAAAGGACTCTTGGACATTCAAAACATTTATCGATACAATAAAATTGAATAACCAAGAAAAACTTTTCTCTTTAGATATAATTTCACTATATACCAATATACCAATAGACCTGGCAAAAAATATAACAAATAAACGTTGGAACGAAATAAAAAATTATACTTCTTTACCAATAGAAGAGTTCTTATATGCCTTAGAACTCACATTAAATTGCACATTTTTTCAATGCAATAATACATATTACAAACAAACAAATGGCTGTGCAATGGGTTCACCAATATCCAGTACAATCGCAGAATTAGTACTAGAAGATTTAGAGAAAACCATAATTCCAACACTAAACTATAAAATACCATTTTTTAAACGTTATGTTGATGATTGCATAACTGCATTTCCAACTGAACATAAAAATTATATCCTAAATAAATTTTATAGTTACCATCCAAAAATACAATTTACAATTGAAAACGAATCAGAAAATACAATAAATTTCTTAGACTTAACTCTTATAAATAATAAAACTGAAATATTAACAAAATGGAATACAAAAACAACATGGTCTGGTAGATATACCAATTTCTACTCAAAAAACCCTTACAACCATAAAAAACTGTAATAATTGGTATTGCAGACAGATCAATAAAACTAACGTCTGCCATTTTTAGAAAAGAATGCATAGAAAAAGCAAAAAACGTTTTAATAAATAATAACTATCCTTTTTCTCTAATCAACAAAATTTTCAAAAACCGAATTCACAAATACTACAATTCTCCACCACCACTAATCAATACAACTAATACTCGTAAAACATATATTGCCTTACCATATATACCACAACTATCAGAAAATATTTCAAACATTTTAAAAACATATGATATTCACACAGCACACAAAACTACAAACAACTTAAAATTCCTTTACACACCATTAAAAGATAAAAATCCACTTGAAAAAACTACACACTGTATATATGAAATTCCATGTAAACAATGTGATGAAGTCTACATTGGTCAAACAATGCAACTCCTTGAAGAACGTTTAAAAGGTCACAAATATTCAGCTAATATTACAGCTCTAAAAAAACATTCTAATGAAACAGGTCATCAATTTAACTACGAAAATACTAAAGTTATTAATAAAGAACAAAATTATTAAACACGCCTAATAATGGAATCAATTTATATTCAAAAAAATCCTAATGCATGTAATAACAAGAAAGATACAGAACATCTTTCTACAATCTACAATCTGTTAATATAAAAGTATTAAATAAATTAACAAAAAACATTCTCTCTATATATAAACTTATATACGTACATACATACCTACTTACTATAAATATACATCTACATAATATTAACATAACCAAAATTGGAATAATAATGAAATATAAAATAGCTTAAGTTCGTAGGGTTTCTTGGCTGTTCTTCCCTATGATACTAATCGAACAGTCTAGTAACCTTAAAAATTAATTAAAACTGTCATATTTACCTGTGTCAAATATGTCACAAAATAAAATACTCTTTTGAAAAAGGCCCAAGAAAGGGACCGAAACGTCAAGTAACCTAATCAGTCGTTTTATTGCTACTATCCCAAGATAAACCCTCCAATATATATATATATATATATATATATATATATATATATATATATATATATATATATATATATATATATATATATATATATATATATATATATATATATATATATATATATATATATATATATATATATATATATATTGAATAAGTATCTTCTTGTAATAAGTAATTTTTATATATAGCTTCACGTTGCGCTTGCCATTTAAAATAAGTATCTTTTTATGTGTGTATATATATATAATTAATTTTGTTTTTAATTTAAATTTTTTTATATTTTTAGTTATATTTATTAAATTTTATTCACACGTTGGTATGCCTCTTAAAAATAAAGATGTATATGTGAATGCTCTGTATACGTTGTTGTTTAAGGATTTGTATAGAATGAGATAATGTAACGTAATGGTATGGCGATGAAATGTCTGATTAGCTTACAGGTTACTTAGACTATTTCTTCCCTATTGAATCCTATTTGATGACTATTGACTGACTTTGAATGACTATTTTTATTGTCATGTAATATAATAATAAATAAACATAAACTGAAATTCGAGATAGAGAGGAGAGGTCTCGAATTTCTGTAACTCGAAAATGTAACTCAAATGTGTCGAATTCGAAGCCATTAACGTCCTAATAACGCAGTACCCTCTATATGTCGAAATTTTAAGGTTAAAATGAACTCTTGGTACAACATTTGTACATTAAGAGATACGAGGAGCCAATGGATGTATAGTCACGAAGATCTGTATATCTGTATATCTGAGTTCTCTTTATTTTATATACATACATATACGGAAATCTACGGCATTCGCAGTGCGTTGTTACTACAATATCATAAAATTTCAAACACACCAGATAATATATTTAGATCGGTTGATAAATTTAAGAAATTTTATGAGTCAAACATGTTAAAGAAAACAATACATTAAAACTTAATAACTGATTATTTTAAAAAATGATTACATATTATTATACCTATATGTAATAGATATATACATACATATTTATGTTATACCTACTCTTTTTTATACTAGGGTGTTTTAGATAAGTACGTTTATAGTATTATAGAATATTTTATAATGTATTTTCTTTAAATAAAATAAATGTAGGTATATTAGATATATTTTCTTTAACTCAAAATTTCTATAACTCGAATTAATTTTTCAGTCTCTTTGAATTAGAGTTATAGAGGTTTGACTGTATTTTTAACTTTAGTTTTACTATTAATTTAACAAATTTTTATAAAAATTATAGGCGTGGCTGTTATCTCATCGAACGCCTTAACAAGACTCTCTCGCATTGTTATCTGTAACTACGGATATGCCGTATGCAAAAACATTCGCATTTCCTGGTTACGATCCTTCTTTCTTGTTTTTATGATACAATCTGATCAATCAGAATGATGCGAATTATTTAATTTATTTAATTTTACATAATACTCTTACAATTTGAACTTTACTTGATCTAATTGTGAATTCTAAACACTACAATATAATACGATTCACTTTTTGTTGTATAACTTCGATTTATTATCGAGGCGTCATATCTACATTGCACTTTGCGTCGAGGCTATAAATTCTCGAACCCGTTATTTACATTGATGCTTTCGCATTAATCTTTTAATCTAGACATAGTTCATTAATGCTCGACATTCTATAATTCTTATTGGGACTTGTCTATTCTGATTATGCTTGAGATAGATTTTTGTGCCGATAAATAGTCCCGATATAATGATATTACGTTCGGACCAATCAGGCGCATAGCTGGTTGGTTTTATGTATAGTACATACGTTGGACAGCGATACGTGCGTGCTTGCACTTGTACTATAGTACGTACGAAAGATATTGATCACTGATTTAATTTTTTTAATTACCTTTTATCTTTAACTTATAACCCCATTTCCCGTTACTTGATTTTTCCTTACTTCGCTGCACTTTTCTAGTACTGGAGCATTTACTCTTTCAGGAGCCGGTTCTAAGTAGGAATTGATTACAAACACAA
>CAXKVY010003340.1:0-7500 GCA_964058915.1 Tetropium fuscum
AGGCATAATGTTGATATTAGTAATTACGCAAAATTGAAGGCATTTTTGAAAAGGAAGAATGTGGGATATTAAGCTAAAAAGTCAAGTGTTTTTTCTGAAGCAGACATCGATACATTTTTAAACAATTCCCCGATAGAATATCTTCCTCAAAAGGTAATTTTAATTTATTTAGTGCATATTAAATATATGTTATATTAAATTTTTTTAGGTTGCTTTAATTATTGGCATTTCCGGAGCCTGTAGGTGCGATGAACTTTTAAAAATGAAAATAAATGACCTGGATATTTAGAAAATCGAATTATAATAGTGATTCCTGTCACAAAAACCTACTCTTCCCGTACATTTGTAATTACAAAATCGGAATGGATAAATATAATAAAGCAATACTGTGACCTTCGTAATAACATTGACTCTGATAGATTTTTTTTACAAATAAGATTTGGTAAAATTACACGACAGCCTTTTGGGCATAATGCTATAGGAAGTTTTCCCAAAGAAATAGCAACTTATTAAAAGCTGGAAAATGTTAACAGGTTTACAGGACATTGTTTTAGACGTACTTCAGCAACATTATTAGCAAATACAGGTGGAGACATCCTACAGTTGAAAAAGTTGGGGGGTTGGAAATCCAACACCGTAGCAGAGGGATATGTGGAGAATTCATTACATGGACAAATAAAAATTGCTAATATGTTGTCTCATGTAGAAAATCCAGAAACGTCGGCGTCTTCATCTATTTCTGAAACTCATAATTTTGAGCAACACGGTCTTACTTTAACCGTTAATAGTAATCATAATTCCAATGTAACTATTAATATTTATAATTCCAAATAGTTTTCTTTTTGTTATTGTTGTTGTTGTTTCTGAATTAAATAAATGTTGAGTGGATTCTATTCTTTCTAAACCATCTTTCAATCAAAAATGACATTGACATTTCCAGGTAAGAAAAGTGACAGATGCTAGCCGGGAAAGTACTTTCCCGGCTAGCTGGGAAAGTAAAGTAAGTAATAAGTCGCTTCCCGATTACTTCAAAGGTTAGAAATCCATAAATTACTAACCGATTGTGAGTAAACATTTTTTGCCTTTTCCATGCATTTTTTCTCAGTATCAGATGTAACTTTTGTAAAATATCAGATGTAACTTTTATTGATCTGTTTGTACAACCGTAACATTTACCTAATGCTAGTGAAATAGACCTTAATTTTCGACCTTCCCGCTTACAGCGCGATAGATACTTTATTCGCAGTCTGATTATTAATAAACTTTTCTTGTCTTCTGAACTCTTCCCATATATGTACTTTTGGGAGTTGTACAAGGGGTACCAAACCAATGAGGCTTATTCCAATTTAGATCTGACATAGGAAAAATACAATTAAATTAAATCTGTAACATTGGAAAATTTATATTTTACCAGTTTAAATGTAATTTATTTGTAATAAACCTATTATAAATACTATTAAAATGACTCGCTAACTTTATACAGTTTCAGCTATATATAACCTTAGTCATATAATACCGGGTGATTTTTTTAACCTGATACACCCAAATATCTCGAGAAGTAAGCACTTTGGGGAAAAAATATCTCGGATCAAAATTAAATCATTCCGTGGGGGAAAGACTTTGGCACAAAAACGATCCCCATACCCCCGACCCGCTGCGCAGGGGTGGTGATGAGTTTGACTTTTTAAATAGCCACCCCTATTTATTATTACGGATTCGCATTTCCCGGCTAAAAATACAAAGGTTTTACCTCAAATATTTATTTTCAATAATGATAGATGGCGCTGTAAACAACGAAAGTAAATTTTTTCGAAATTCTACAGAGTACCGATCTTCGGGGTGCTTGCTTAACGCGAGTCCCCTTGCCTCTCGCGGTAATTGGATTAATTCTTCTTTAATCTTCGAGGTGCTTGATTAACGTGAGTCCCTTCGCCTCTCATGGTACTTGAATTTTTCCAAACTAATATTGAATAAAAACGTTTTGAGATAAAACCTTTGTATTTTTAGTCGTGAAATCCGAATCCAAAATAAAAAATAACGGTCCCCCTTTTAAAAATTCAATGTCACCCTCCCATCCCTGCGTAACGGGTGAGGGTACCATAGTCTTACCCCACGGAATGATTTAATTTTGGTTCGAGATATTTTTCCCCACAGTGCTTACTTATCGAGATATTTGGATGTATCAGGTTAAAAATCACTTTTCAATATTCTGCATATAAGAATTTACGACAATCAATTGCATCTTTCAAATAATTTATAAACAATAACGTAAAGATATGTAGGGGAGGTCGGGGTATTAGCGCAGTCCGGGAAATAGTGTTTAGTTTTCTAGAAGCGTGTGACTCTTGGCAAAACTGCTTTATCGGCCAAGGAGAGCCATTTTAATATTTTAAAATAATTTTACGAAGATTTCCATTTTGTTTCAGATGCCACGAACGTACCAGAAAAAAAACGTAAGTTAGTGGGAGGTAGCAGATCTCAAGAAAGTGGTAAAATATGTGACGTCAAACAAATCGAATGTAAATCAAGCCAGTAAACTATATGGAATTCCGTATACAACGATCAAAGACCATGTTCGAAGAAGATGCCGAAATTCTACTAACGCCCCTGTAATACCAAAAGTGGTGGACAGAAAACCAACTTTTCCTCCAGAACAAGAGAGTCAGCTAGCGAATTATTGCGTAAAACTTTCCCAAAAAAAATTTTGGGCTCAGTATTATGGATTTTCGAAAGTTGGCTTTTCAATTTGCTAAAAAGTTAGGTGTTGAGTATCGAATGAAAAATAAAAAAAATGAATAAATTGCAGGTTCGGATTTTTACTGGAATTTTAAGAATAGACATCCTGAAATATCATTAAGGACACCTGAAGCTACGAGTTTAAGTCGAGTCGTTGGCTTCAACAACGCAAAAATTGGCATATTTTTCGAAAACCTTTCCGTCGTGTATGAGAAACATAACTACTCTGCCAGTGACATTTATAATGTTGACGAAAGCGGCTTACAGACTGTACACAAACCTTCCAAAATATTGGCGCCAAAAGGTGTTAAGCAAATAGGCAAAATTACCAGTGCAGAAAGAGGAGATACCGTCACCATTATTTGTTGTTTCAGTGCTACTGGAAATTACGTGCCACCTTTCATCGTGTTCCCTAGAAAAAACATGACCTTATGAAAACTGCTCCTCCTGGTTCAAAAGGCCTCCTAGATCAAATGGTTGGAGCAACTCTTAAATTTTTACGAAATGGAATTAACATTAACGGAATGGAATTAACCCATAAAACACAGCCTTTGGACAGGGTATTTTTTGAATTTAATAATCAGTCTGCATACCGGATGAAATCCAATGCTGGCAAAACAATTACGGTGTATGAAATGGCTGAGTTATTCGGTACAGCCTATCAAAAAGTTGCGACAGTTGATAAAGGAGTTAATGGATTCAAAGCAGCTGGCATATTTCCTTATCAACCTAGCGTCTTCTCTGAATAGGATTTTATGGCAGCGGAAGCTCTTTTTTATAAACCAAATCAACAGGTTGAAGCTGCAATGCGAATGAACACAACAACGCCACCCCCGTCAACGCAGACAACTCATGACATTTCAGAAAACAGTGATATTTTTACCTATCCCACTAATAAAACAGAAACTAATAAAAGAAAAAATATAAGAAAAAAACATTCGCAAATTTTGAGTTCGACACCATTTAAGGAAGAATTAATCCAAAAGCATGAAAAATCATTAAAGGCGGCAGTTAAATCAGTTAAGAGAAACCTCTCTAAGGAGAATAAGCCGCCAAAAGGTTGTGGCAAAAAAATTAAGCCTACTGAAGATGATACCTCTGAAGAGGAAATAGTTATGTCGTCTTCAGATGTCTTATTCTGATGAAGGTGAGGGTGATTTCCAGTTTAATGAATTGAAAGGCGATCCCAAGAAACATGATTATGTTTTGGTAGAATTTAATACCAAAGAACGACAAATTTACTATGTGGGAAAAATATTAACTGACATCGACGAAAATGAAGAAAACGAAATATCATTTTTTAAGAAAAAGTGACAAATTCGAAAGGCATTTTGTATGGCCAGTTAACTTATTAATTGGCCTCTTATCAAGACGACATTAAAATGATTTTACCGGGCCCCATATTACACGGTAAAACAAAACGGCAACAGTCATATTTATCCTTCGGTGTATCCTTTGGAAATTTGGCCGTGAATTAATTAAGTATTATAATTTTGTTATCAGCAGATAATCAAAAAATTATTTTGATTTGTTAATTTTCATTATTTGTCTAAATAAAATATTTAAGTTCAAAAGTATTCTGTTTTATATATAAATTTTGTTGGTACCTGTTAATTACTTTGCCACATGAGGCAATAGCGTTACAAAGTTATGCTATCACCCCGATGAATAGGGGTAATAGCGAAAATAGCCAGAATTTAAAAAAACAATGATAAACAGAAAAGAGACGTTTTAGTGAAGTTTTGCACTGAGAACATAAAAACATATAAAATCAGTAACATATTGCGAAAGAAAACAAATTTTTATGACAAAAGTCCTTTAATTCACAGATAACTAAAATTTTACCTGCGCTAATACCCCAATCTCCCCTACAGGAAAGAATAATTAATTAACCATTTGAGTCAACTGAAACAATATATGGTTAATGGAATTCTGTTTCAGATGTTTCCTCAGACGTTTTCCAAATTTGACTCTGATTCGTCGTTATGTAAGAATTCTTGCAACTTGGTTTTTCCCCATACACTTGCAGGATCCAATACAGGGTAACTTCCGTTTCCAGCAAGAGCAGTGAATGTGAAATACAAGAAGACAAACCCGAATACTTTACCTTTTTTATAGTTAGGTCCATATAGCCAAAACACATGTGTCACTATGCATTGAGCGTTGTGTGGTGAAAACTGGAACTAGGGCATTTCCAACATTTTTACAACCATTATCTAGTTGAGGCTTTGGAGACTGAAGAAGCCATGATGCTGCGTAATTTATTTATACAACTTGTACCTGAAGCTGTATGCATTAAATTTCGAAGCCCCAACAGCACTTATCAAATCATGGTACAACAAATAAATTATGTTGTTTTGCCGAGTGCCACGATCTGGTTTATGGAATCACAACCAGTAATGGGAGGAAATGCAGGTAAGATTGTTATCAGATTAGGAGTAATCTGTATTTCATGTACTGATATAAACCGTACATTATCTTTTGTTCCTACTTTGAACCAAATTTCGTCGGTAAGTCGGTTCTTGAGGTGCGCAAATTATAGGAGAACGCCCGTATGTTTGAGTTTTGCAACAAGGATATGCAGCAACATTCTCGTGTGAGCTTCCTCGTGAGTATATACCAGTAAATTTGTATTAAGTGGGTACTTATATTCAGTAATATTTTTGTATCCCTCACTGGTTACAAATTTTAAGTTTGAATCTTTGAAAAATTTGTGAAATTTATTTTGTGATAACACATTTTGGTATCAAATATTAATTTAATTCAGAATCATCGGAGTAGTAGATGTTACTTAAATTACATAACAAGTGCAACTAATTGATATTAGATTAAACACATTCATACAATGAAATTAACTGAGGTTTTCTAATTACCTACTCCTTGTCGGTTTAGATAATGCCAGAATAAATCCAAAAATAATTCTAAAAAAACATGCTTATATTTAAAAAAAAATCATAAAGTTCAAATTCGTATAACAACCAGTTCTTTTATGTAGGTATCAATAAATATTATAAATATATAAATAAAATATAGGTAACAATCATTTTACAACAATACAAATTGTTATGTCTAAGCACGGGTAGGTACACAAATAAATTGAAAATTTATAAAACTATGGCAAGTAAAAGAAAGAGAACACAAAACTTCTAAAGTAACTGACCAAAAAATCGGTCTATAAATTTGTACATTTAAATGAGGCAATATATCAATTAGATAAAGTAGATAATCTAACTATAGGAAGGCTATTATTGTGGGCTATACGCTTTAAATGCAATCTGTTGGGCCTCATCAATTGACCTTTTATCCCAACCTCCACCGCCAGACTGCCAGCCGCCACCTTGCCCACCGCCACTGGATTGCCAGCCATGCCCACCGTGACTACCATGTCCACCATCTCCACCTCCCCCGCCATGTTTCGAGGCAAATAATTTTTTAATTGCGATTATTCCAGATAGAAGAAGTGCAATTTTAGCAGTTATAAGAGCTTTCCCTGCCAATAGAAAGAGACCTGCTATAGCAACGGGAACCATGGCAACCATTTTCGCTGCAATACCCATCATTAAACCACCCATCATACCTCCTTTCTTTCCACCTTTTCCGCCACCGCCACCTCCTCCGCCTTCACCACCCCCTTTGCGGCCTGGAAATAAAATTTAGTTTATTACATTGCTTTAGTCAAGTATTACCGATTGCGACTCTTACCTTCTGCTCCCATAGAAAATGTAGGAACCGTGAATTCCACTGTCCTAGATCCAATAAATTTGGCCATTTTATTCAGAATCATCGAGTTTAATGTCTCATCTTTTGCAACTATTGAACGTGGCAATGTTTTTTCGAGTTGATCTTCACTGAGAGAGGGTTCATTATCTTGCACATCAGAATTTCGCAGGATTGTTATTCCGTTAATTAAAGTAAATTTCTCCATACGACCTAATCGATCCAGAAAAATTAATCCTTTTTTCTTTAAACAAGAAGAAAATCCGTCCGTTTTCGACGAACAATCATCGTAAATTTTAAGAGCGACACGTACACCAGCATTTTCAAAACCGTCTTGTCCTAAAACACCACCAATAACGCACACGGCAAACACTAAAATTCGAATTTTCATTATCACAAATGCCACACTGTACTACTATATTAGTAAAGGCGGAGATGATACTGCTGTACACCTGATTGTGCTTTCGTTGTTTTATACTTTAGCATTGACACCGGTTGACCTTTCCTTCCTTTACTGACCTCCTAAGAAATTCTCATATGGTGAGATGTGGGGATCGCCTACAATAAGCTTCACTGACATATTTGCCGACTACCCTATAAACAATGATGATTGGTCGATGATGACTGACCTACTATACGTACCAGGTTGGGCACATAGTCTTTATTGTATTACTGAGAAAATGCACTACAATTCCGCCTATCATTTCCACGTGTTTTAATTTGTTTATACTCGATTAAAATAACAATGAATGGAGAAACATCTAAATTATAAATTATATATATTCATATATATATATATATATATATATATATATATATATATATATATATATATATATATATATATATATATATATATATATATATATATATATATATATATATATATATATATATACAAATTGACGATTTTTTTTATGTGCATTATTGCATTGAAAAAGTATTGAATTTAAATTTACTAAATATGTTCTAATACAAATAACTACTATTGGTAATGTTTTCCATTTTCTTTTGCTTAGTATACTAATGGTAACTAAAAAAAATACA
>CAXKVY010003340.1:12500-32071 GCA_964058915.1 Tetropium fuscum
GCTGACTGAAATTTGGTTTTTAATTTTTGCACAAAGTTTGAAATGAGGCGTCGGTAATAACCAGCAAATCCTAGAAATGACTTGGTTTATTTTTTATTATTCTGTTCAGGGAAATTTTGAAAACAATCTATTTTCGCGGGATTTGATTTTACGCCATTTTCAGTTATATCATGTCCTAAGTACGCAATTTCCTTTCTAAGAAATTCACATTTGTCAGGTTGAATCTTAAGTTTCGCTTTCTGACATCGTTTGAAAAGTTTATTTAACCTAGAAATGTGGTCATGGATTGTTGCTGAATAAATAATGATGTCATCCATATAAACGAAACAACGTTCATTTTGAATTCCCAATAAAATATTATCCATCACTCTTTGAAATATTGATAGGGCATTTTTTAATCCAAGTGGCATACGTACAAAATCAAAATATTCATTTTCAACTGTGAAAGCGGTCTTTTGAATATCTTTAGGATCAATTTCGATTTGATGAAAACCTGATGATAAAGTCAATTTTCAGTAACTTTGAAAAGTGGAATCGTCTTAAAGTCCGTAATAAGTTGCTTGTTTCGTATATCATTTATACAATTGGAATCTTCTAGAAAGTCGGAACCTATAGGTTCGTCGAATTCTATATCCAAGTTGTATATGTACACTTTATGCGGGTTACCAATTTGAAATGGAATAAGTGTTGATTAATTTATTATAATTTTTTGGTTTGTTATTCCTTGAATAACAACATTTTCCGGGGATCTTTGCTTATAATGTTCGCGTGTTTTTTGTTCGAAAATAGTTAAACCAGCTCCAGTCTATTAAAATTTTAAATTTATATGTGATGTCATTTATATATATAATAGAGATTTTTTGAGTTTACAGTTAATAGCGGGTTGAGAAAAACATCTGTTCTGGGAAGTTCACATCGGGGTTGAAATTCTGAAAATTAATTATTTGAATTTGATTTGTCAATGTGTCCAGTGTTTGGTCTGTTTGATAGTCCAAGGGATCGGTTGGAAATGGGGAATCGCGAAAATTTTCGTTAAACGTCGGTGTCGGTGTAAGTATTGATTAGCAATATAATCAATATTAAAGTCATGTTGATAATTATTTAAATTTTCGCTTGGCAAATTATCATAATTAAATGATTAAATGAATGAGAATGAAATGATGATGAGTTTTATTTTGTTGGAATCTATTAAAATTTAGGTTTAATAGGGTTGCTGATGGCCTGTTTTGATTTGAAGAGTTTGGATTTGGTTTAATCGCTAAATTTTGTTGAAAATTCGGACCATTTTGTTGAAAATTTTGATTCTGTATTGAGTATATTGATTGGAAATTCGGTCTTGATTTTGAAAGGTCGGTCTGGAAAAAAATTGAGATTGTGATTGCTGTATTGCACAGCACTCTTTTATTAAATGACCCGTACGTTTGCAATACGACAAATTTTTTGTGGGTATTTTGAGTAATTGGTTTTTGGAATTTCTGATTTTGAAAATTTGAAAATAAGACAGTTGTAGTTTCCTACGGATTCTGTTGGTAGCTACAAGCATATCCTTGGGATTACCAGATCTTATTATTTGGCTTAACTTAGGTTCCAAACCGGCAAGCAATGTGTTTAAAGTCATTGTTTTAATCAACTCTGATTGACCTTTCTTTTGCTCTGGGCGAGAACTTGTTTAGCTATCGCGGCATGCATTTTTGCATTGTGCGTCTGTAGCCGGGAAAGAAAAGTAAGTGCGGATCCGTTGGTTAACTTGTGGATTCGTTGGAGATCCTGTATTAAAGAAGTGAGATCACGCGAATCACCAAAATGAATGTTTAATAAATGCTTGATTTCTTCCCAAGTCGCAGGGTTACGGGAATTAATTAACTCGGCAGCTCTGCGAGAGTTGGGAGTATTTTTTGATCGGCAATTGCCATGTTGAAGGCAGTATTGCAAAAATGTTTATAAGAAGATCTATCTGATTACCGTCGTAATCAGGTACAATGAAAAATATTTCAAATAGTCTGTAGGGTTCCACGGCTACGTTTGCATGGGCATTGGCATCCATAGTAGCTCCAGGTCTTCATGGGTTGTACCGACGATTGCATAGATAATATTTTTTAAATGACCCCAAAGAATTCAAGGTATGTTAAATCAGGTGACCTTGGAGGCCACCTATCGTCAATTAGCAATTGTTACAATATTAAGGATATACGAAGCAATTACATAATTGCATAATTAAAATAAAGCACATTTATTTTAATTAAGTATAGATAAATATTAAAATTATAATAATTAGGTACCGTCAACTGGGGTGATGTTGGACAGCAGGGGTGAAGGTGGACAAACGGTAGTATTGAGAAAAACCTCGTACCCGGTAGGGGAGGGGTTAACGTGCAACTGATTTGGCAGTAGAAATTGTGAAACTACATGTTCAGTTACTCTGGGAACGCGGTGTGGATATGAACGACGGAGGTATAGTTTGTAACTTCGAAATATGAGACATAAAAGCCCGAGCAAAAAACCCTCATTATATCGATCTCTTCACACCTGCTACCGCATTTTTAACAGCGTGGTCCAGTATAACAAAAACAAATGATTTTATATACATCGCCCATCACATTATGACATTATATAGTATAATATATATAAGTAGTATAACAAATTATTGATCACACTATATACCTTTCGTCATATCATAAAACAATTGGATGGTGAATGTGATGCAGAATAAGAATGTTTCCCATTCAAATATTATGGATCCATTTTACACGCTCCTCGGCCGTGTCACATCGGCATCATTGGCATTCATTGGATTCCTAAATTGCCTAATATCATCGAACGTTTTGTGGTAAACTGGGGTCAACAATAATTCTTGAAATAGAAGTAATACAGTTATTCTTTAATTTAGTGTATTATTTTGATCGGTTTTGTGTTAAAATTGATTAGTTAATAGTATTCTATCAAAACAACTTGTTGAATGAAAGCGCCTTTATAGTGACAATTTTAGCTTGCTGTAAGAAAATTGATACCGCCCCGATCTCCCATTGCGGCAATTGTGGGTATCCTTTGAAATTTTTTTATGTCTCATATTTCGATGTTACAAACAGTAAGTGCGTCTGTTATTTACGAAAGCATTGTGTGAAATTTTTACATTTTCAAAAACTTGTTCTTATAACTACTGTAGCTACGATGTTGGGATGGCGGTATGTCAACCTCTTTGTCCGAGGAGTTGCACTATTGTATGAGTAATAGTCATGGAAATTTTCAATTATATTTTTACGAAAATAGTGGTGGGGGATTTTTTTTTCAATGTTTTATTATTCCAGGGTGAAGTTGGACATCCAAAAAATACTCCGAAATATAAAAAACCGCTTGGCATAAAGCCAAATTGTAATTGCCCCACCAGAAATTTTGAAATGGCAGTAAAAGAAGTAAATAATAAGATTTTAGGTGTCAGGGCTGCAGCTGAATGTTCCAAAAGTGATCATTCAGCTAAAGTGAAGAAGTGGAATGTTCCAAAGTCAACACTTCACAACCACGTTAAAGGAATTAAATGCACGAGCACGAATGAGGGTCAAACAGTTTTATTTCCAGGTTTTGCAGCTTGCGGGATGGAGGTACAATGATCGTGAAAGGGTCCTCAAGAAATTGGAGGATTATACACCAACCCAAAACAACACAGAAATATGGATGAACTCATTTATCGCCTTTTTTAAAGAAGGCTTCTGCCAAAAACACAAAAGGCTAGAGGTAAAAGGCCGAACATCGTCCCCGGAAGAAGTGTCACATTTTGTGATAATAGAGTAAACAGAATATGATGAAGAAATATGGAAGAAAATAGCAACGATGAGTATGACCAAAATAACGAACAAAGCCATGGTAGAAGTGATATTGGCCAATATAATGAGACTGAACCTTTACCAGTAATTAATAATGAGACTGAATTTGAGTGCAACCAATTCATCCTTCAATTTCAATCCGCAAAGAGAAATTTAAATTTTATAGTACATGAAATGGTTGAGGGAACTCGATGATACTAAATTTCCTAAGAAAAAAAACAATCAAACATCACCCCCGTTGACGGTATTGATTTAAGAAATTATTACTTGAGAAGTGATAAGCATACTTTGCGACTATAAATGTTGAGAAGAAATAGTAATTATTCAATTTGTCTAATTTAATATCACATTACGAAATATTAGTAATAAAAGAATAAATATAAAATTTAAAAAACATTTATTTACCAATTAACCAGATAATAAAATTATAGCAATTTGGAATATAGGTACATACATAAACCTGTACTGATTATATTTTACACAATGTAAAGTTGAGCATAATTTTAAAATTATAATTTGCCCATAGTATAACTCCAACTAACTACCTCTTGCCACCATCTTGGCCGTGTCATAAAATATGGGGAACGATACATCGCTTTCTGTAAATGTTTGTAAACCTAAAAAATAATAAGGAAGTAATACAAATTATTAAATTATTGAAATAAATACGCATATTAATGACGAGCCAATATATATATATATATATATATATATATATATATATATATATATATATATATATATATATATATATATATATATATATATATATATATATATATATATATATATATATATATATATATATATATATATATATATATTATATATATATATATATATATATATATATATATATATATATATATATATATATATATATATATATATATATATATATATATATATATATATATATATATATATATATATATATATATATATATATATATATATATATATATATATATATATATATATATATATATATATATATATATATATATATATATATATATATATATATATATATATATATATATATATATATATATATATATATATATATATATATATATATATATATATATATATATATATATATATATATATATATATATATATATATATATATATATATATATATATATATATATATATATATATATATATATATATATATATATATATATATATATATATATATATATATATATATATATATATATATATATATATATATATATATATATATATATATATATATATATATATATATATATATATATATATATATATATATATATATATATATATATATATATATATATATATATATATATATATATATATATATATATATATATATATATATATATATATATATATATATATATATATATATATATATATATATATATATATATATATATATATATATATATATATATATATATATATATATATATATATATATATATATATATATATATATATATATATATATATATATATATATATATATATATTGGTATGCCCAAACTTTACGAGTAAATATCAGGAAAATTATTTATTTCACGTAAAAAAAAATTAATTGTTTCGAATTATGTATTGTCATCCTCAAATGCTCATATTTTCTTCATAAATATGTTTTTTATTTGCTCAATTTTTAATGAATATAGTGAATAATTACGGCAAAAGTCGACATCTGTCCGAACGTAGGACATGGTCTTTAGCTAATTACACAATGTTTTAATAATTTCCGCTATCTGGAGGTGGTCTCTAAGAACGAATCCTAAAAGAGAACGATTCAGAAGATATAAGAAAGTTGCGTTAGAAAAGGCATTGAAAGATTTCGCGAAGGACAGATTGACTTTGAGAACTGCGGCAGAAATATATGATGTGCGAAAGTCGGCACTTTGTGACAAGTGTCGGGGTAACATCATATCAAAACATAGAAGACCCAACGGTATATCAGCAGCGGATGAAATAATTTGGTCCTTCGCATTTTAATAGCAACCAACTGTGGATACCTACACCTTGAGAGTTACCGATAGTAGAGTTGTTAAGAGGTATTTAAAAAGAGGATAATTGTAAGACGATTTCGGAACAATGAACCCGGCCCAAAGGTAACCCGTTCTTTTTTAACAGAAGTGCAAGTGGCTGGCTTGATTAATTTATCTTTAAAGGCTGGTTTGAAAAAATAGTACATCTTACTATAGAAAAATAAATAGTATTAATAATAATAACAAATAGTAGAAAAAGTGTATTATATACACACAAAATTCAATTCGTATTACCATGTCCCTCCCAGTCAATCCGACACATATGCACTAACTAACCACTGTGTCCTATTTTCGGCCATGGAAAGCCACTCTCCTTGAATGAAAAAAAAGCCATGATAGTGCCAAAGCCATGATATATATTGTGCTTTTATATATTTATTACACTTATTACATATTTTGCGAATGCATTTAAAAAAATGGTTACCTCTATCTGGTCTTCTGACAGGATTGTCAGAAGACAAGAATATTAAATCCTGATCTCGTGCATTCGGATTACCACTAGGCCTTAACGAGGTTCTTAAAATAATTATGAGGTAACCGGGCATCGCATTGCACATATATCACATAAAGCACCTGAATGGTGTGCAGCAATTAGTGATCATCTTAGGAGTAGCAGAAAGGCAGACACTATCTCCAAACGCCAGAGAAAAAAAACAGCGTCCTACCAGGTAACGCATTCGCGTTCGCTTAAGTTTTGGATAATGAGGAACCAGATGATAGACAAACAAAAAAAATCATGGATTAAGGTGATATTGATATGGCAGAAAATCAAAATATTATTGAGGAATTATTGACCAAAGACGAATCAACAGTAGAGGTCGTCCAAGAAGCTCATGAATATCTAGTAAATGGTAATGTAGAGCAGAGAATATATGGATGAATGAAACGAATCCTTGGCTAAACTAAAAATGCAGAAAAAAGGAAACAGTTCTATTGATGGGGAAACTCTTAGAACTATCATGGGGAAAATCTTAAATCTCGTTTACCACGCAATTTACCATGAAGAATTTGCATATTACAGCAAATTCTCATACAATAAAATGGTAACAAATTTTTTAAATGCCAACTGTCACAACGTTCAGGTAAGCTACTTAAGAAGTTCTGAAGTCGAGCTACTAACTTTATTAGTATATACTATAACACTCGGAGCAGTTTCCACAAACACCAAAACACTTTCACTTCGCTCGACACGCGTTTCGCCAACCAAGTTGGCATCATCCGGAGACGATTAAAACTGGCGAAACGCGCGTCGAGCGAAGTGAAAGTGTTTTGGTGTTTGTGGAAACTACTCCGAGTGTTACAGTTACATCAAAGGTTCCAGCCTTATCCAGTAGTATATACTATATCCAAATTAAGATTACCTTAACGACATGTCGTATATAATGTAGAGGAATGTATAATGTATGTGCTATTCTCCAAGCACCACATGATAAACCACGAAAATATTGTTTTTAATATGCCAGATATACATTATAATGAATATAGGTTACTATTTAGTGTGCTTTTATGTAATATGTGAACGTCACATAAAATTAGATGTGTGTATCATACCATTCCGTCTGATGCTCCTAGAACTGAATTAAGAATGAAATCGGGTGGAGCAACTGCATCAATTAAGGCAACAGCATCATTTTTCAAATCGCCACACAATTTCAAAATCGATTCTTGAATCAAAGTAGGGGCTGTAGGTCCTTGCAAGAGTTGTCCTTGATATAATGTGGGTATATGTCTCTCCAGCGACCACAATCCATATAAATTCAATAATTTTGTAAGTGTATTCTTTACTTCGAGTTCCTCAATTTGAGAGATGAATATTAACATTCGTTTCATGAGAAAATGCTAAAACAGTATATTTTACAATTAATTCACATTAAAGTGATTCTTCTAATAAAAATATAAAAAATAATATTCAATTCAAATTAGTAGGTTTGGCGGATACCGAAGTCGTGGATGCCACTGACCATGCGCAACTGAGTCAGATAGTCCCCAAATTATCCTGGGTATCGAACATACTCTTGGCACTTTCTGTAATTTTTTGGGATAAAGAAAAATAAGACACACAGTATACTAATTACTAAGTTTACTTTACAAATTGTAAATTCAGACATGCTGATGCACAAAAAAATAATTCAAAATTATATATATATATATATATATATATATATATATATATATATATATATATATATATATATATATATATATATATATATATATATATATATATATATATATATATATATATATATATATATATATATATATATATATATATATATATATATATATATATATATATATATATATATATATATATATATATATATATATATATATATATATATATATATATATATATATATAATATATATACAGGGTGTCTTATAAGTCGTGGATCAAACGAAAGGAGGTGATAGGAGAACTTATTTCCAACATAAAAAACTATACATGTTGTTATCCAATTGTTTGCCGTTAACAAGATATTGCTTGTTTTGTTTTTATAACGTAACTCTATTAGAATAAATTCCGAGAATTACCGTAAACGAAAACATGGTTATTCCTGGAAATGGGATAATAAAAGGCATAGTATGCAAAGGTAGAGTGGGAAGAGGTACAGGCTCGCCACTGACGTCACTTGCTCGCCATTGACAAGTACGCACGTATGATTGCGATCTGCTCTTGTGTTTTTGTGAGAAGTTTGTGATTGTTGTAAATCAAATATCATACACGTCACGAGAATATGCAGATATGCAATTCATTTATGGATTCTGTAATGGGAACGCTCGACAATCTGCACGGGAATATCGCAACAGATATCCAAACCGAGAAAGATATCCAGACTATTGTGTTTTTATAACAGTACATAATGCATATGTGGCAGGTGAGATACCAGGTAGGTCACGTAGAGCAGGAAGACCACGGCTTAATGTAGATGACGTGGTACGCGATAATATTGAGGAAGACCCTACAACTAGTGTACGTTACATATCACGCAGGACTGGTGGTGCAAAGGCCACGGTGCAACGCGTTTTAAGGAGATAATTATTTCATCCTTATCATGTTCAACGTGTGCAATCTCTTTTGCCAGACGACTACTTGAAAAGACGTGAATTTCGCAGAGAAATGTTGCAACAATTAAGGGAGGACCCTGATTATGTTAATAATATTTTATGGGCGGACGAGGCCAGTTTCCACCACACGGGAATATTTAATATTCATAATCTACATCATTGGGCAGTAGAAAATCCACGAATGCGAAGACAGTATCGATTTCAGCATCGTTTCAGTGTCAATTTATGGGCCGGAATTCTTAATGGTAGATTAATAGGGCTAGAGGATGTTCCGTTAGCAGTCCGTAGAAGAATGTGGTTCCAGCACGATGGAGCTCCGCCTCATTTTGCACTCCCCGTTCCTCAATTTCTTAATAACACCTTCCCTGAAAGATGGATAGGCCGAAGATGGACCATAGAGTGGCCACCCCGTTCAGCAGACTTAAACCCCTTAGATTTCTTTTTATGGGGTTACTTCAAAGAACAAGTATTTGAAACAGAATGCAATAATGAGCAAACTCTTCGGGCACGAATTGAACTCGTCGTAAATCAAATACGAAACAATCAAGAGGCTCTATTAAAACTCAGGCGGGATTTCATTCGGCGATGCAGATTATGCATTCAAGAAGTAGGAAGACATTTTGAACATCTTTTAAAATAATTAGACCCACATTTATTGTTATTTGGTTACTGATAAATACCTAGCTGTAATTTACAAATTGTTAACAATAAAACAGAAAACAGTCAATATCTCGAAAACGGCAAACAATTGGATAACAATATGTATGTTTTTTTCTTGGAAATAAGTCCCCCTAGCACCTCCTTTCGTTTGATCCATGACTTATGAGACACCCTGTATATATATATATATATATATATATATATATATATATATATATATATATATATATATATATATATATATATATATATATATATATATATATATATAAAATAGTGACTCAATGCCTACCTATATATGTTAATTAAACAGCGGGAGTAACCAGGCAAATATAGAAACTTTGTCAAACGTTTGTGATGCTCTGCGCTCGGTGCGGAGTTTTTATTCGAGCGCCACTGTCTGTTTATAGTGTAGACATACCACATACGGAGATAGGCAGTAACCCAGGGGTCACGTGACTTATATATCTTATCTACAGTAATACACAGGTATATGGTTACAACAAGTTTATTATCATTTATTCTTCAGGACATCTATTTCTAATTCTATCCTTGTCTAACAAACAATCTACAGGTAATATCTACAGGTTATTCAGTCGGCCTACGTCATAATTGGTTGATGATTAAGCGGGAGTATCCGATGGAGTTAGCGTAGCGCGAGGAAAGCGTGGTATGAGAAAATACTACGGCGGAAAATGATAAACACTTGGTTTCGGGATGATAATGAATAACTATGGTAAAATGGGCTTGTGGCGTAAGGTTAAGCGGTGAGCGGACAGACAGGTACTAAACAAAAAACAATTCGATAGCCGACAGTTTAGGGTTAGTAAAAATCGAGCGTTACACGATAGAACAACGTGCCTTCATTATTGAACAATATTTCAAAAATAATGAAAGCTTGGCGACCGCAGTTCGAAAATTTCATACAAAATATGGTCGGAATAGTGTTTTAACTTCGTCAACTGTGAAGAGATTAATTGAAAAATTCAGGGAGACTGGATCGGTTGGAGACGCCAAACACACTGGTCGTCCAAGAACAAGCCGTTCAAATGTCAATATCGAAGCAGTGCATGAGAGTGTCGGTGACAATCAAGGAACCTCAATTCGGCGTCGTGGATCAATAATTGCAAATTTCAAGAAGCCCTCTACAGTATATACTCACTAAAGATCTGTGTCTCCATGCTTACAAAATAAAATTAACGCAACAACTGAAGCCTAATGACCATGCACAGCGAAGAGAGTTCGTTGAATGGATTATTGAACATCAACAAATGGATGCTGATTTTTCGAGCAACATCATCCTAAGCGATGAAGCACATTTTCACCTTGATGGCGTTGTTAATCGCAAAAATTGCCGCTTTTGGGTTTCGGAGAACCCACATGTGATTGTCGAAAAAACAAATCCATCGACAACGTGTCACTATTTGGTGTGGATTTTGGGCTGGAGGCATAATTGGACCGTATTTTTTTGAAAATGAGGCTGGTCAAGCAGTGACTGTTACTCGATATCGCGACATGATAACACAGTTCTTTCTGCCGAAATTGGATGATATTGATGTGGCCAATATGTGGTTTCAACAAGACGATGCCACATGCCATACAGCCCGTGAAACAATTCAATTACTGCATGACACATTGCCAGGCCGTCTCCTCTCTCGTTTCGGTGATCAGAATTGTCCCCTAGATCGTGTGATTTAACACCATTAGATTTCTTTATATGGGGTTATGGGATTCAACGCTGCATCAACGAAATTTAGCCACATTTATGCAGAATGGTCATGGGGAATTTCGACAAACGAGTGCGTATGTGCATGCAAAGCCGTGGAAGCCATTTGCCCGATGTGTTAATCCATAATGTACATAGGATAGGGTTACCTATCCTATGTACTTTATGATTCAATAAAAAAATAACAATCAAATGACTAAAAACTGTGTTTTCTATTTAATTTAAATCTTTCGTTAATTTTGAGACACCCTTTAAATGCATAATGAAAAATAAAATAGCAATGAACTAGAAAACTATATAGTTATTGCAGCCTCTTATGTTTAACTTACCTGAATATAAGCTACAGACAAATTTTGCGCATAATATATCTGACTGTTATTTTTTGCATTAAACGCATTTTCTCCAGAAGTTATTTTGGATTCAATTTTACTGTTACTTCTTTTCAATAAGTAACAAACTAACCATTCATATATATCTATAATACCTGAAACAAATAATGAACTGTTATAATTTTTGTCTGTCCCTCGAAGAGGACAATCGCACCCCACTACCAAAAACATATGGATACCAATGCTTAATTTACAGACATGAAATTTATTGCGATCCAAATATATTTCTAGTCATGTTAAATAATTATGATATTCAGACTTGTGTCATATCACCGTACTGGGTATTAGACCATCCCAAATAGCATGCGTCATTATTATATTATTATATTCTTCGCTGCGAATGTCGAAGCATTTGATCGGAAAAAAACTAAAATCGCCAATTTTGACGAACACCATTGTGTTATGCATAGTTGTGCACTGTGCACCATTGTGCAAATTTTAAACTATTTTCAAAATGTCCGTCGCGTTGTCCGGATGCCGCGTTTTTTGTTAACACGCTATCTCAACAACGAAATGTTCAAACAACGTAAGATTTGGCATACATTTCATATTTATGTCATCTTTTTTTTAATGGTTAAAACTACTCAACTTATATAAATTCTGTGATCCTGATACAAAGTTACTCCTGGTAAAATTGTATAAAATATTTGAATTCGCATATTTATTTATTTATGGCAAATTCATGAATTACTAACCCTTGATACTTTTCGTTAAAACACCTGCTCACGTCTCTGTGATCCTGATACAGTTACTCCTGGTGAAATTGTATAAAATATTTGAATTCGCATATTTATTTATTTATGGCAAATTCATTAATTACTTACCCCTGTTTTCATTAAAACACCTCCTCACATTTCTGTGATCCTGATACAAACTTGCTCTCGGTAAAATTATATAATAATGTTTAAATTCGCATATTTATGGCTGGCCAAGCCACGCCTGAAATTTTTCGTTTAAACACCTCCTCACGTTTCTGTGATCCTGATACATAGTTACTCCTATGCTTATATTTTATCATATATTATTTTAATGTTTCATATTGCGATTCGGGTTTCGCCTACTTTTAGGCTACAAAATTCGTATATATATATATATATATATATATATATATATATATATATATATATATATATATATATATATATATATATATATATATATATATATATATATATATATATATATATATATATATATATATATATATATATATATATATATATATATATATATATATATATATATATATATATATATATATATATATATATATATATATATATATATATATATATATATATATATATATATATATATATATATATATATATATATATATATATATATATATATATATATATATATATATATATATATATATATATATATATATATATATATATATATATATATATATATATATATATATATATATATATATATATATATATATATATATATATATATATATATATATATATATATATATATATATATATATATATATATATATATATATATATATATATATATATATATATGTCTTCCTTGTTCTGGTTGGAATGCCTTCCAATTAGGCATGTTGTTCCAGGATGTTTTCACAGATCCTTCAGACTACGCCAATTATGTTATAACACTCGTTATGAAATTAATTCTTAAGATATCAACTTATTAAATGAAATATATAGTTGTAACTATCTAGAAGAAACAAATATGAATGTGTTTAATTTGACGTGGACTGTTTGTTACAGGTAGGTAATACACTGAGGGGTGAAATTCAATTACACATATTTAAATGCTCGGCCAATAAATGCAAAGTATAATGATTGTTAATTAAGCCAAATAAACATATGCATGCGAAACGCATTGTAATACGATACCAGAGAAAAATGTTATTTTACGACATGACTACAAAAACTTATAAATAGTAATAGTATATTATTAGGTATGGTAGGAGTAATCTTGGCTTAGCAGCAATAAATTGTGAAGAGAAACGTACAAAAATGTTTGCTCTCCGACAAAAATTGCTGATTTTAGTTTTTACCCGATCAAATGCTATATACTCCTCGACTTATATACAGTATAATAATATGATATGGTTGTATTAACAAAGTGACATCACAAGTTTACCACGGATCCAAAAGTATAATAAATAGGGTGTTCCATTAAAATAATGAAGTTAGTGTCAACTTCCAGTGTAACAGGAAGCGTTAGAAATGTAAATATATTTTAGGAAGCGCATTTTTTGTTAAAATAAGTCGCCAAATTTGTTAAACCAAACAAGACCTTCAAAAAAAACTATTTATACTATATATTACTATTTATACTATTAACTGTGTTTATGTGTGTAAATTTGCTTAAATACTTACGTTCTGAATTACATATGTCCTCTACATCACTCCCAGTAAATTTATTGTTGGCTAGAATCTCCAAACCATTTGAGAGAAAGTCGACTGACTTTAATGGAGTTGAAATTTTTTGTTTGTTAGCTACTAAGGGCCACAATTTTAGTAACCAGTTACTGGTTTGTTGAATAAGTACATAATTTTCCCCTTCATACGTTAGATTAGCATCATGATCATTTCTTATATCACCAATACCAGATGCTACAAAATAATACATAGATAAATATTATGCTGATGGAATCATCAAGATGCGACATTCAATGTTTACATATTGACATATGTGAAAAAAATAGTGTTTGTTAGACACCCAAATAAAGGAAAAGATATGTGTCAATAAGCATATTGTTTATTATTAGTGGGTCACCTAACGTATTATGCGTTTTGAAATAAAACCGTTATCTTATTGTGGACCAATACTTTTTTCAATGACATTTGTCGGAAAGATATCTTACTCTGTGCTAACAAATTTTCAAAATTTCTCCCCCTTTATCTGCACCCAAATTAACCATAAAACATTTATGTCATAACGAATAGTCAAGTTTACCAAATGACGACTATAGAAATAATATTAGCACGGCATTTAAAAGAAATATGTAAAAATAGTAGGTAGGTACTTTAAGTGAAAAGCAAGTTCTTCGGATTGGCTAACAAAGTCTCATAGCGCATGCTCATGTCTTCAAAAATAAATGTCTTGCAGATACGAGTCCATCTAGCAGAAAATCCCGATGAATACTCATTTAGCATTTTACCCTATGCTGTGATCTGTTATAATAATATTATATCAGCAACACATGGATTTACTCCACATGAATACATTAATTTTCGGTCACACGTCAAATCGACCACTAGAAGCTTATATAATCAAAAGGACTTGATCACAAAATATGTTAGAGGCCATAATAATATGTAATATGAAGAACTCCAAATCAAGACCAAAGAGAAAAAATCCATTATAATAAACACGTCACAGAAAACCGTTACGAATATTCAACAAGAGAACAAGAGAAAGATTCACTTTCATTATGACCTCTAACTGCTAAATCAAAAGCAGTACAAAATTTTACACAACTGATTATCCTTTTTAAAATATGGCGATTTTTCTCGACCTTATTATTAATTATGCGAAATAATACTATCGCTGTATGAAGAACTTAACTGAGATATAATATTAAGAATTGATGTAGTCACGCGACGATTCCTGTTTCCTCATTTTTTCAGGAAGATGGTGTAAATCATTAACTCCTTTTCTTGTCCAGTTGGGGTCCATTCTAGAGATGGCTTTATAAAAAGGAAGCACCGAAAACAATACAACAAATTTGTCATTTCACACCCACATATCCAATTGTTTTCTTTATAAATGTCTTTTGAAAACTGACGCTTAAAAGACGCGTTTTTGGCCTTTCGTTGACAAGTTTGTGACAACTTTATATACAACGGCCTCCTCAGTTCTTTAATTTCAAGTTTATCGGCTAATGGCGGCCTATCAAAATTTATTTGAATGATATTATTTACGGAATTCATTATTAAGTATCACTATTACACGAATTATAAAATCCACACAAACGCACTCTTTCAAAACTCGAAATGAACTGGGATCGGCGAGTCGCACATCAGCTGCGCCCCAATTGCTCTTATGGAATCGGATATTATCGGGAACGTTCGACAGGAATGTATACTGTGCTAATCCAGGCCGCAGTTTTTCAGCGCCGACGCCGGAATGCTACAATATTCTAGCCATGAGAAGGGCGAGGATTTTTTGAAATTTAGAAATTTTTATCTATTATATGCTTTATTGACTTTTTTGATATACAATGGTTGTACATTTCGGGTCATAACATTTGTCAAGAATACAATTTAAACAATACAATTAAAAAGGTAGGTACATATAAAAGTAAACTAATTAAAACAAGACGAAAAATCATCAATGGAATAAAAACACTTTGTAAGTAAAAATTTTTTTGTGAATGAGTGAAATTGTTTGTCAGACATATGGCCTATATCATCACGTCTAAAATAATTCTTAAAATTGTTATATAGACTAGTGGGTAGCTTATTATTTCTTGTTAGGTTTATCCGAGAGAAAGGTACTACAAGATTACCCGCTTGCCTGGTATTGTAGTGATGAATATCAGAGTGTATTACGAATTTAGATTGATTTTTGTGGATCAGCATCAGCGACTCCAACAGATATATACTGGGCACCGGCAAAATCCTGAGCCTTATAAATAAGTCCTTGCATGGAGAGCTTCTAGGAGCCGCAGCTATGAGGCGAATAGCGGCCTTCTGTAAAATAAACGCTCTCCGCGCAGTACTAGCATTACCCCACAGGGCAATTCCATAGGTCAAGCGACTGTGCACTAAGGAGAAGTATACTATTTTCATAATGTTATTGTCAACGAAAGGTCTTATCTGTCTCATAACAAATATTTGGGACGAGAGTTTACAGCATATATTATCAATGTGAGATATCCAGTTTAAATTAGTATCAAGTCTAACCCCAAGTAAAGATACTGATTTGGATTGTGTCCATTTATCGGAGGTAAAGGTTAGGTTTTGTGTTTTCGCGACATTTAATTTTAATAAATTAGCTGAAAACCAAGTTTCAGCTGTGCTTAGATTACTCATACTCAAGTTCCCGTCGCCTCGGGTTAACAAGGTGGTATCATCAGCAAATAGGATACACTTGCTATTTCGAATGTTGACTGGTAAATCATTTATATATATAAGAAAAAGTAGCGGACCCAAAACGGATCCTTGAGGCACGCCATTAAAGGTTGGAAGCATACGCGATTCAACATTGTCAACACTGACATACTGTTGCCTACCAGCCAGATATGAGCCAAGAAGGTTTAATGAACTGTTGCGAATGCCATAGTATTCAAGTTTTTTCAGCAAGATGTCAATGTTGACGCAATCAAACGCTTTGGTAAGGTCACACAATGTGGCATGCATTGCGGTACCTTCATCAATGGCCTCCAGCACGTCATCTATAACGGCTAGAAGAGCCTTGGTAGTGGAACAGTCTTTCCTAAATCCAAATTGATATGGGGACAAGATAGATTTATTCTCCAAATAAGAAAGTAGTTTCTCTTTTATTATATGTTCTAGAATTTTTGAGAATATTGGTACAATCGCGATAGGTCTAAAATTGTCTGCTATATCGTGGTCGCCTTTTTTATGAATAGGTAGAATTTTAGTAATTTTAAGGCTGTCAGGCCACGTTCCTTCTTCTATAGATTTATTAAATAACAAAGCCAAAGGAGTAATAAGGAACTCCAGGGACGCTTTTATAATACGGCTATTTAGTCCATAATAATCTGGACAATTAGAATTTTTTAGCTGCAGAATGGACTGACGAATATCAGTCTCTAGAATTGGCGACATAAAAAAAGATGAAGAAGGTTTAGGTTGATTATTTAATAATAGCATAGGATCAGTATTTGACGAATTAATGGAATTAAGAACAATATCGGATATTGAACAAAAAAAGTCATTGAATTCGTTAGGTGTTAGCTTTGATTTGTTAGTATAATGCTTATTTGGTCTTTCCGAATTGACAATATTCCAGATGGTTTTAGATTTATTGTTTGAGTTACCGATCATATCAGAATAAGCACAACGTTTCGTATCTCTGATTGCTATTCTATATGCTTTACGAAGCTGACAATAACATATCCAGTCTTCCTGAGAGTTAGAAACTCGAAACCTTCTTTTACCGTCTCTTAGACTACGTCTCATCCCTTTAAGCTCCCTGTTAAACCACCTGATTTTTGGTTTGTTAGTAGTAGGAGTAAAGGGGAAACAGTTATTCAAGTTATGCATTAATGTATTAAAAAATATGTTATATAATTGATTACCGTTTAAATTAGAGGGAGACAACGTTACCCAATTTTCTGACCTCATAATATCCACAAATTTATTCATATTGGAGTCGCTTATGTTGCGTCTATATACTTTGGTCGTCTGTGATAAGTAATCAGTTGAATAGCCCTTAACGCGAATAAAAACTCCCACATGATCAGAAATATTTAGATCAAGAATTCCTGTATCACTGTTATTATAAGGTATGTTAGTAAGGACATTATCAAGACATGATTTGGTGGTTGGGGTTATTCTTGTCGGTACGTGAATATGATGATTTAAGCCATACGACGAAAACAAACTTCTTAAATCTTTAGTATACTCCGTACTTGAGTCAAAGTCCAGGTTAAAGTCTCCAATTATAATGAGAGATTTGTATTTACGTGAATAAAAATCGATAACATTTGAAATACAATCTTTAAATATAGTTAAATCACCGCTAGAAGAAGACCTATATACATTTAAAATTAAACAGCTAAAACCCTTTATTTCCGCCGCGCATAGCTCAGCATGAAAGGGTTTACAGTAGTTTGATACATCTATATACTTTAATGTTACTCTAGAGGAAGCAAAAATTGCAACACCACCATGCTTATTTTTGCCTTCTCTACAATGGAATGAAACGAGTTGGTAGTTAGGAAAACGAATCATCTTTAAATTATTTTCTTCAAGCCAATGTTCCGAAATGCAAAAAATATCAAATGGATTACTTTTTAGAACAATTTTTAATTCATCAACTTTATTGGAAAGGCTTTGAACATTGACGTGAAGTATAGAAAAATTTAGTAAACCTGGGTTAACACTAGTCTCCTCCGGATTGAAATGCAGGTTGATGTCTTCTATCACCATGTGGTCCTTTGGGGCGAAAAAACCTATTCACAATCACACCCTGGGGCCATATATTACTCTCCAGAATTGACGAAGACTCAGATACAGGAACCGAAACTTTAAATGATGTGTACCTCTCTGGATTCTTGGAAACCAGCATCTCCACATCAATGTTTGCAGAAAAAGACCTCAAATATCCTTGTAGTGCAGCTCTATCAGTATTTGGATCTAAGTTTGTCACGTGGTATTGATACCGTTGCTGATACGAGTTATTGGCTGCAGCTTTAAACGGACAATTTGATGAGTTTACTTGGTTACCCACCAGAATAGTTCTAGATTTTGTTCTAGATTTCGTCGTAGGATCTGAGCGCAGAGCCTGCTTATTTGCGTCATTTCCTAAATTTATCACTTCTTTACAGATATTTTTAGCTACCGCGTTATGTAAAGCTCCAGCAATAGATTTCCCATTAACTATAGGCAATGACGATGACGCTGCAGGAGCAGGAGCTTTAAGTTTTATTGCTTGCTTCTTATTGTTCTGTCTGGTACCTTCTTGAGAGGTATTGGGAGAAGTTTTTACGGTACCAGTAAAACTAGACTTACATTCTTTAAGCATTATAATTTGTTCGCGAAGAGAATTGATGGCTATATTTTGGTTATTTATTATTAGATCTTTCTGGCGAATAATTTCCTCCAAATATGAGATTTTTAGTTTCGAAACTTCATCCGTTGGAGAATAATTTTGTA